>PVIC010009913.1:0-44517 GCA_004025085.1 Thryonomys swinderianus
AAAAAACTTTTTAACCAAAGAAAATATTAGGTAAAGTAGTAACAACTTTGTTGAGTAGGCAAGCAGAATTTCAAAGGGTATGATGCTGACACCTTATTCTTTTAACCTCTCTTGCTGCATTCTGAAAGAAGGAAATGTGACCATGAAATAGGAGTTGTGGAAACTTTTGTATGTAAAGGGTGTTATGGTCCAGATGTTGAATGTCCACTCATTGTACCTGCGTCAGAGTATTGAACTCTAGGACGGTGCTACTAGAAGAGGCAGTAGAACAGTGTGGGAGGTTCTTAGGTGACTGAGGACCTGACATTGAAGGAGATGGTAAAACCCTGACCCTGTCTTCTTTTCTTTCCTCTTTTCTGCCTCATAAAGCGGATAAGCTTGCTCAGTGCATTACTCCCACTCTGATATGCTCCCTCTTGAAAAAATCCAAGACATGTCCCCTCCAGATGTTGGACTAGAATTTCTAAATAGGCCAAAATATTTCCTTTTCTTTATAAACTAACTGGCCTAGGTGTTTTATTATAATGATGGAAAGCTGATTAAGACCATATGATTAATAATGTATTTCCCCAAAAGTGTTATTTTTGTGTGCATGCTGTCCTGACCCTCATAATAAGGTAAAGCTTTTTTGAAGCTTTTGCTGTAGCATAGAATAACAACAGAGAAAACTATGAAAAAATGAGAACAGGGCTGAATATGAACCATCTAAACAAGGGTGCCTGTAAGGGGAAAATGGGGGATAAAAGAAGATAAAGTGGTAACAGTAAGGCACACCCTCTTGTCCACATCACATACTATATCATTTCCAATGCACCAAATCTACCAGAAAAGTTTTCTAAATAAGACTATAACCCATACATGAAGGCTATACATTTTGCAGCTTGGCAGGGTAAGAATTACATTTTCTTTCTTTTTTTTTTGAGTCAATATTATATTAAATGACACAAAACAAAATAAAACTCACTTTTCCAGGTAGTCTTTAATTCCTGTTTGATGCCAAATAGAAAGTGAGTAAGGAATTGTCTAGGAAACCAGCCTAAAAGTAAAGGAAGAAACTGATTCAATAGCTGAAGAGACAGATAATCAGAGGACATTCAGTGTGGCAGCTGCCCACTGGAGCATGCAAATCGCTACAGAGGAAGGGGTGCTAAAACTGGTGACTGCAATGAGCTAGTCCACAGAAAAGATCCACCGAGCCTAATCCAAAACCTGCAGTTCTCCATGGATGTTGGGGCATGCAGAACACTGATGTGGCTGCTGTTCAGGAAAAAGACTCTGAGGTAGCAAAGAAAGAGTAAATGCTATTCTGTATATTTATTAAAGCAGGGAGGAATATTATACTCTGATTTTCAACAAAATGATTATATTGTTTTATAATGAGGTTTTAGGGCATAATGTTTCATTATTTGAGACATTAACTTATTTATAAAGCATTCCCCCATCTTCCTGAAATACTGCCTTGGATAGCTCAGGTGTCATGGGGTAAACATTTGCTCCTCTCTTATTTACCAAATAGCATGCTTGTTCCTCATCTGCTCTGCTGCTGTGTCCATCCTTGTAAGTTATTAATATCACTATCAGAGGGGCTGAGACATAGTTCAGTGGTAGAACACTTGGCTGTCACAAAGAAGGTCCTGAGTTTGATCTCCAGCACCAACCAAACCAAAACCACTATCACAAATTATCTTAAATTACATTTATTTGGTTTCTCATGAATGGAAGAGCTTCCTTCTCCTCCCTTCCCATAATCATGCACTTAGTCTACATTCCTTTTCTCACACATTTCTCAGGCCCAACCGAACATCATTTGTTTGGAATGCTTCCCCACCCTCTCTCCAGTCTCTCTGTTTCTCATCTTCTATGTTGAAACTAGACAATTTGTTTCTCGGTCATTGTCATTGTTCACCTCCAATTTTAGGTTTTCAAATGATATCACACTTCTTTCTCAGCACATATGCTACTAATTCAGCTGCTTGGTGTGTTTACTCCTCATGTTTATACAAAACACATTTAAACTTTCACTTTTGATTTTCATCTGCATTTCATTCCCGTTCTTTAAAAAAAAAAAAAAAAGGTCACACGACAGATACATCTGCCTGAGCTCCAGTTCTTGTTTCAGTTTTACTCTACATACCATTAAAGTTTTTTTTGAATCATTTAGTAATGAGAGAAACTATATCAGTGTTTTCTAACACGTGGTTCTTACACTTTCAGACAGGGCTTTGTTGTTTCCCTGATAAATTTATACTTACCTAAGTATATTTGGGAGTGATATTTCTGTATGTGGGTGTATTTTACACGTATGGATGTACATGATCAAATCTACAACATACTGCTAACAATGTTAAAGGATGGACAGCTTAATTCAATTCTTACCAGACAGGAGATAAACCCACCAAAGAGGCAGTTCTATCCAGCAGTTGCTTTCAGGTGAATGAGTAATTGTTCCTTTGCTTCCAGTTCCACCACTGAAATTTCTACCAAGCACGAGGTGTATTCCAAAGCCAGTATATCTTTTCCGGGCTCCTAGCCCAGGCCAAAGATTTTATCTTAGGCACTCAGTATTTCTCTCTCATTTAATTGTATCTATGTAATAATTTTGTGCTCTCTATTTTAGTTTCAGAATTCACTCAAAAATGTTTAAGTAAATGCAAATGATTTTACAAGCATTATAAGGAGAAGATGACAGCCTGTTGTGGTAGCTAAGCAACAGGCCCAGAAGTGATCATTTATAATCTGCACTGTTTTGTGACCCTCAGTCACTTTTTACCTCATTTCTTGTAAGATAAGATTAAGATAGGACTAGTGAGTTAGTAGTAGGAATTGACAAGAGTTATAATAGTAAATAGACCCCCCCCCAACATCTTCTCTAATCACAAAATCCTCCTTTTCTTTACATTTCAGTTAAACCTTCTAAGGTTGTGTGAATTTTATACTTTAGGACTCTGTGCTTGAAGAATATCTCAAAATCACTGTGGGTCATTGCTTATCATCTTCATAGGGAGGGGTTTCCATGATTCTATTTGCTGTTAATCTCATTATGTGTGACCTTGGGAAATTCATTATCCTGTCCAGTCCTTTGGGATGCTATAGCTATCACACAAAGAAGTACACTTCTCAATCTGTGTTTAATGGCTCATGTTCATTAGCCTTTCAAAGTGCCTCAATTTCTCTTTAATTCCGCAATTATTCAGAGCTCTGTGTAATTAGCTTCTCTCTGTTCTCTTTCACAGAATATGACAATCTCTCTTGCTTGTTAAACATAACCTAGATAATCTTTGTTACAAGTAGCTATTATCCCCTCACAGCACTTTAGAAGAAAACTTACCTTTTGGAAATGCAGGCATGTGATGAGCAAGAATTTAAGAGAGAGAATGTTAACATTTCATGCCAATGGTGCAAACAGAGGTGGGGTGACTGGCCCTGGGCTGAAAGGGTTTAAAAGCCCTACACCAGAGCATGCAGGACTCTGCAGTACAGCCTTGTACTCTAGCTTGCAGTCCTGTCAAACATGACACCATGTCAAAATCTCAGTTGAGAGAAAACACATTCATTAATCAGCACCTTCAGAGAATAAACAAAGGACCTTAGAGAGCGAAGTCTCTTCACCCAACAGTTCTTGAAGGTAGTGTAGGAAAAGCATAACAATGCTAGTGAGACAACTAAAGATCATTCTTGGTGTCCTAGACTGCAAACTGCCTTCTGGTCATTTCCTGAATGCTGCAACATCCAATATTTGCTCATTCCCCTTGTTGGTAATTGGTGAGACTACATACTTTGTTGTTATACTGTCCTCAAAATCCTTTCCTATAATTATTATGTTTTTGGAGATAGTGTCTTTCTATGTAGTTCAGTTTGATCTTGAATTTACTATGTATCCCAGACTGGCCTTGAACTCAAGATGATTCTCCTGTCTCAGCCTCCTGAGTGCTGAGATTATAAGATTATAGGCATATACCACCACAATCAACTCTTCATTTTGAAAGGTAAAAAAAATAAAAAAAAAACATATCTCATAAAAATTCAGAGTAATATCATAAATACCTGGGTGCCAAGCTGCAGTTTGAAACTAATGAAACCATTTTGATTCTGCTTTGGATTTAAACATGGGGAAAATTGATAGTCTTCATCTACCCAATCCTGTTCTTCTCTCCTTCTTTCACACAGAGTAATGCTTTATGAAATTGGTGTGATTGTTCTTGTTTTTAAAGACTACTCTTAAATTTATCCTTAATTGTGTTTATATGTGCAAAAGTTCACACAAATGATAGTTCTGTGTACTTTGCTTAACCATTTGTTTCCCTAATTTCTGTGCTCATATTTTTGTTACCCTGCCTTTCATTTTTTTCCTCATTTATACTAGTATTTGACTTATTTTATACCGGTTTTTTCTTTTGTTATCTTTGTCCTATTTTCTCCTCTCTACAATGTACACGTGACTGTTAAACTATACCCTGAAAAGAACAGAATGGTATGCTGCTATGGATGATATCTACATGTCTCCCACAAATCTGATGGAATCATAGGTGAGGATTTAGGAAAACGACAGGTTACAGGCGCAGATACTGGTTCATGGGTTTGGAACACAGAAGAACCAGCCCAAGTGTGAATGTGGTTAACCAATAGGCTTTAGCCTCAGTTGAACAAAAAGGGCAAAAGAGGTTCTTTGCTGTCATCTGCCTACTTGAAGAGAGTATAAATGTGTGCTTAAAGATAAGGACTTAGAACATAGGAAGTAGGATAGATTGTAAACATGCCCAACACCTATCAATGCCAGACCAGCAACACTCAAACTGGAGCCGCATGATAAACCAAGGCTCCAACCAAGAGCTGGTATATAAGGAAGCTGAACAAGAGACCGACAGCCAGACATCCCCAGGGATGCCGAGCTGCTGCCCGATGGACGCCTGGCTCCTCGTGCCCACATCGAGGTCCATCATCCCCGACTTGGCATGATCCACCAGCGGCTGGAGTATCCGAACCTGGGATTGAACGTGGTGGGGTGACTTGGGTTGACTTTGCGTTACTTACCTTGTTTACTTGGGTAGTGATTTCACATTTGATATAGCAGGCTTTCCAGGGATATTTTACCTGGGATTTGATATTCATGTTAGTGTGTTATGAAGCTTACTTCCTTTATGGTTTGTTAGACTTTATTACCAATAAACATCGTTTGGAAAGAACAAACGAGACCTGAGTCTCCTTACCTAATTCTCGCTCAGGACACTACTCTGTAGTAGGGCCAGCCAACTATGGGCTGAACACTACAAACTGTGAGCTAAACTAAGCTTTTCCTCACTTACTGTGTGGTTATCTGGTGTTTGGGTATTTACTTCCAACAATGTGAAATAATTTATGCAGAAGCCCTGCCCACCTTCTTGCTGGCAGACCTTACCGGAAATAGCTGAGAGCAGTGTGGGAACCTATGGCACGCATGTTGTAGTGGACACACAGAGCACTCACTTTCAGAAAGACAGCCATGTCTCCCCAGCAGCCAAGCATTGGAAAACAGTTTTGTTTTGTTTTTTTTCCTAAATTAAAACCTCAGTATTCAGGCTTAATTGCAGTGTTGTCATTTTGTTATAAATAAGAAGATTTTGGCTTGTAGTTTGGACATGCAGACCCTAAAAGGCTTGGGATTCCTACTTCCAAAAGAACAGTATATCCACCCCAAGGAGGAAGGTTAAGTAAGTTAACATGAGGCCCCAGCTTCTTGGCTAACTTTGGTCTAATGAGTCTCTTGGGGAAAATGATGTCTGTGGGTGCCTCATAAGCCTTTTTATAACTGACCACTGAATGAGGGCATGGCCTCCTGTGTTTTCATTTGCCTTTCTGGTGATAGAAGCAGCTGGAGTTTCTTGCTACAACTTGTACAAGATTATAAGGGGTTTGCCATTTTAAAAGGTCTCAGGATTACTTTTCCCCAATAGTTTGGTGACTAGGTCTAGGAATTTCTCTAAAGAATGGTCAAGTTGCTCTGTTTCTTCTGTTACCTCTTGGTGTAATTTTCCAGCTCACTTACTGGACTCCCACTCAGATCAAAGGACCATACATATTGAGTCACTGCATTCTTGGCCAGCTCCTGCCTCCTCCTAGGTTACCTGACGCGTTTGCCATGTGTCTTCCTTGCCACATGTTCTTCCCCTCAGTCAAATGCTTACTCTTCTTACTAGAAGTTTATCTCTTCTTACTAGAGAACTGGACAGCATCCTCTCAGATACCTCTGAACTTCTTTTAAGGAACTGCAGTCCTATGGGAAGTGTCTTGTTCTTCATTTTCGTACAACTTCTCTGGCTCAGAAAAGATCCTAAAGACAGTAGGGGTGAGGTGAGGTCCCCTTCTTCTCAACTGGTCTGATCTTTAAACATTTCTATGTTGTCAGTTCTCGATGGAATCCAGTTTATTATCAGTGCCGGGTTTATTTCCTTTAAGGGGAAGGCTTATTGCTTTTCATTCAGTGCGTCTGTATGAAGAGGTTCCTACTGATGAAATCCCTATATTCTAGGCATGTTTTAAGAATTTCTTGAATATAATATGAAGGTACCATAGACAAGTGATGGTGAACCTTGTAGAGCTTTCAATGATATCAAACAGCCTGCTCTGGCATGCATGCCATAGGTTTCCCATCACCGCCATAGGTCCTTGAACATATCTGGGCACGGAACACCTGTAATGAGTTATTTTCCCACTTCAACTTCCACCTCGGTCCATCAGCAAATGGTCGGTAAATAACTCAAACTCCTGCTCGGCTTAGATATTGCTACCTATAAAATATTTTCCTTGATATTCTAAGTTGGAGGGCACTCTCTGTGTCACTCCGCACATGGCCTTTGCTGCTGACTCGTTTGCTTCCCCTGTTAGATCTCAAACTTTTGTCTGACATCCTTAGACTGTATCTAAAATTCACACAGCAGAGTCTGTACATGATAAAAGTGATTCAAATGAACCAGTGGCCTTTGATTGAGGGAACTCTTCTTTTATTCTGACCAACAATCTCATGAAAACACTTAAAGTTTTGCCTCCTCCACTTTTTCTTTCCCTAAACTGTTTTTTCCCCCAGCTAATTCCAGGGGAAGGAAAGTCATTTTGCACCTAATTTGTTTATGAGTTAAGGCCTCACACATCTGCCCACTTTAACCAAGGAAAGAAAACATCTTTAGCTACATTTTTGGTTACTGAAGTTTTCCTGTAAAACCTTGAGCTAATGAGCATGAGATTTATCTTGCTAAAATCCCTATGCTGAGGAGCATGAAGTACATTAAGCAGAATTTATAACTCCTTTTAAGAAAATTCAAATAATGCAGCTGATAACGTATTCACTAACAATCCCTGTGTATAATGCATAACATATTTATTTTAGTATTTCACATGGTTTTGCCAACCGTAATGAACCAAAGGTCAAGATGGCATCATAACTTTTTTATTATTGTGAGGTAAGAAACCCATAGATGCTTTTGCACCAAGAAGAAAATTATACTTAATGTTTTTAACAGTCCAAGGCATTTCTTTATCAGTCCAAGGAAAGTTTCTTGTGCTTTGCTAATATTCCTATATAGACTATCCATGTAATAATGATTTTACAACTTTTGGTATTTTGACCCCTGAGTGTTTAGCAAAACCAAAGCATCTTTAGGAAAAGTGAATTATTATTTTTTTCCTATCCCTTACTGTATGGCCTTTTGTATAGAAGAAACAGGGAAAAAATTGTAACTAATATCAACCAAATAAAGAAAAATGGCCCTGAGAAATACCCAATGGCAGCGTACTAACTCATCACCTCTACACTTACAGTGTAGCTTATATTAAGACAAAGTCAAGGTGCAAAAAATTACTCCCACAGGCACTTGTATAAAGTCACTTTTCTACACATTTCCTTGTAATAAGTGAAGTCTTGGAGTAATTTCTTTAAATAGTTTCAGAAGAGAAAATGAAGATGAGGTGCCAATCTCTAAATTAGGAAACATCACCTCAGTGCATAACGAACTTTGTGCTAAGGGGCTCCTCAGAGATGAGGTTCCTCCGCCCGAGAGACTCCTTCCTCCCTTGGCTGTTGTTGAGGTAACTGCCTTTGTAGGTAGGACAGGTACCTGGGATATCACGGCAGGAAAAAAGGTTCCAGAGTCTGACAGTTTATGCACAGGTGTTCTCTCTTTCAGCTGTGATGCTTTGCTTTAATGATTTATTTTTCACTGGTACCTCCCAGGCTTGGCTGTGAAGATCAGATTAGATAATGAAAGTAGGGTGTGGAGTTCTCCGCGCTGCATTGAGTAGTTATTCAATAAATGTTATGCCTTTCTTCTCTGTGTCTGCACATTCTCTTTCCCTCTTATCCCTCTTTTTCTCTTATGTCTTCTTACTTTCAGGAAGCAGCATTTATGATATTTTTCCCTGATAATTTTCTTATGGTTCTGGTCCTGATAGGCATCCTATTTTAAGATACTTTTATTTTTGGCTGAAAATCACTAGTTTATTACTGTATTTTTCTAGTTATATGTATAAGTATATTACAAATATTCAAAACTATCTATAGAACTGTGATATTTTATTTTTATATATTACCACACTAGCTAGTATCACATGTAGGAAATCTAGGGGCTTCATAAACTGTGTAATTGATTATTACTATCTAGGACCCAACCACATTTATAAGATGTCTAAAAGGCTAATCTCTAATAAGACAAACACAGTGGCTTACCCACTTTGGGGTTTAAAGCTTCCAGTTAATTAAAGCCTTTCATTCTGTGAGCTGACCTACTTTTAAAAATAAACCATCAGCTGGTTTTTTTCTTTTTCACATTTTTCTCTGAAAAAATCAAAAAGGAGACTCTTATTCTATTACTGTATTTGAATTTCAGTGGCTTTGGATAGCTAAGCACCTTTTGCACAATCTTGTTTGTATTCTTAAGGATTCAGATGGTAGTTTTGTTTTGGTGATGGGAGAAACAAGATTCAGGAAAGATAACCAGTAACTTTCATGTCAAATATGTCAAAATACACTGATAGAAAACAGAGCTGTGGGGATAGCTCTTTGAGAGTGATTAGTCAATAAAAGTTGAAGATATGAGATTTAAACTCAAAAGTAGTAAACCCTTCCCATTTATAAGTGCTTCCTATTAAAAGTCCACAGGAAAAATAGTTGCAGATTTTGTGGTGAAGTGAAATACCTTGGTGCTTATAAATAACTTAATTCTTTCCATTAGCTAGTTTTGCTCCAAAGAAATTACTATCATTAAATATATAAATCTCTGTTGTGCTTCAGTTTGGATCAACGTATGTGGAATCGTCTTTCAGGAAACAGCTCAACTACAAAATAATACTTAAAATTCTCCTAGCACAAGGTAGATTCACAGGCCATTCTAGTTAAATGCTTCCTGTTATTTGTTAGATTGTGTCTACCAAAAAGATAGATTGAAGTTGTGATACTTGACACCTGTGAATATGAATTTATGTAAGAATAGGGCCTTTGGAGTGCCACCAAGTTAAGGTAGGGTCAGACTGGACTTGGGTGGGCCTTAGTCCACTGGCTGCTGACATTAAAGGATTTGAAGACACCTAGAGTGCAGGGAAGAAGGCTCTGCCTAGAGTGAGGCAAAGATTGGAATGTGAAGAGTTGCCAGTAACCACCAGAAACAAGAATAGGCAAGAAAAAATGTTTCACTAGAACCACCAAAGTGATCAGGGCCTGTCAACATCCTAATTTCAGTTTTATAGTCTTTAAAGCTGTGAGAAAATACATTTCTGTTGTTGTTTAGGTCACTGGGATTCTGCTAATTTGTTGCAGCAGACATATGAAATGAACATATTTCCTTGTTTGTTCTGAGTGATGAGGTTTCTTTCAGACTCACAAAGTGCAATTTACTGACTGCATATAACTAATGTCTTAAAGCAGAACATCTTAATGTGTACTTCCAATGACGTGGAAATCCATCTTCAGTTTTGAGTGTCTTACCAAGTCCCATAGATTAAAATTTGCATTTGACACAGCCTGTATTTTCAGTCAGATCATCTCCAAATACTTTTCAAATTTGGTGAAAATCTTTGGATCTTGTCTTATGTAGCATGCCACTATAGGAACATGGTAAATTGCCAGAATCTTTGAAAATGTTTATATAGATACATGAACATGGATATAAATTAATGTACAATATTTTAAACAGGGTACTGAGCCAGTTTGAGTTTTAAAATTGTTAAAACTATTATATATAGTAGCTGCATATATTAATGTCTGTCTATTTTAACTATATATCTATATCTGTATCTCTACTTATATATATATTAAAATTTTCTGTTTATATATCAATTTATAAATGTGTCAATAGATGCAGATATACACACATAGATGTAGAATAATTTACATATATAAAAAAGTGCTATGAGTAAAAACTGACTTTCAGACTACCCCATAATTGGATGTTATTTCCAGTGTAAAAAGACGTTGTCCTTTTCTGAAGCTATCTTCATTACATGGCCAACTCTCTTCTTCAAGAATAAAATTGACATGCTTTAACCTGCTGTTAGGATTTAGGGAAAACATTCAAGGGCTGATGCACTAATAACAGAGAGATCAGGAAGGGGTGGATACTGCTGAAGCCTGGTGGGGAATGAGGACCAAACCATCTGGGCCTCCAGCTGAGGCCAATTGGAGTCAGACAAGTACTGCCAGCAGGAATGGTCTGAATCTGGATGGGGGCCATCCCTGCCTGAGGAAGTGGGCTGGCCTATTGGCAGAGACAAAAGGATGGTCTTCTACAGAGAAGAGTCTTGGAAGATAGCTTCTCTTGGTCACAGTAGGGACAGACATGCTATAATTATTAACACTGACTGAAGGCCAGCAAAATGATGAGTACTGTTAAGAATATAAAACCATTCTTGATTTCAATCCAGGGAGCCGTTTATTCTGGTAACCTTTGGTGCTTTTGCTCCTTAAACTTTTGGTCTTGATGAGTGTGGTAATGTATACTTGTATTGGAATACTCCAAAAGGCTGAAGCAGGAGGATCACTCTAAATCTGAGATTATCCTGGGCTCCCTGGTGAAACCAAGGCCAATCTGAACTTCCTAGAAAGAACCTGTCTCAAAACAAACAAAAAAAGTATTTTTTCTCTCCTGTGCAGAGGAGTCATTTGACTTGAAACAACGTGGCTTGTGTACAGATGTCCCCCAAAGACTCCCATATTGGTAGGTATGGCATTGGGGCGTTGCTGGATTGTATGCCACTAAAATCATCCACTAGGTGGAATTAGCATAGTTCTTGGACTGGCTGAGTGGATTTACTGTAAACAGAAGTCCCACCCAGCATGTGGGTGGCACTGCTGTTGTGGATTAACTCATGCTCAACCTGAGATGCCCATGTGAACTGAATGGCATGGTTATGAAAATGGAAGACCCACCTGAGGATGGCTGCCAGTGGCATAGAAAGAGACCTGGAGGGGAAGATCATTTGCTGCTCATTTTCTTGGAGATGCAGGGATTTGATTTCTTGGAGACACTTGCAGGGGCTGATTTTCTTGATGCAGACTTGGCTGTTCTCATATAGGAGGAGCTCAGGTCCTCACTCTCACAAGGAATGGTTTCTGTTTTCATCAGGGAAGCTCTGATCTTCACCACAAGCATCACTTTGTGGGTCCAGTGTAGATTCCTCAGCCTGCTGGCACAAATCCTTCACCCCACTGCCACAGGCTTTTTAGCTTGCATGCTGGTCTTTGGGCCTTCCTGGAGCATATCCTTAATATGCATTTGTGTGACACATTGCTGTGGGCTCTAGGCCTCTGCCTGGACTTGTTCAGGACATTGCTGTGAAATCTAAGCATTTGGAAGGATTCTTCCAATCTCTATTGTATAGGTAGATCTCTTGTACTCCTCTGAATTTGATTTTTTGGATGAATATTATAAAATAATTATATAAATTATGTATCCTGTATTAAATCTATTCCCTAGCAAACCCTGATTACAACAACCACCCAAAACGCTTGTAGCTTGAATAGGATAAAAGGGAAAAGCAGCCTTGCTGCTGTTTGGTTACTTGCTGCCTCTTGCTTACTGTGCTATGAACTGTTACTCCTTTGTGATGCCCCATCACTATACCACCCTATCTTGGATCCAGCTGACTATGGACTGAAACTCCTACATATTGTAAGACAAAACAAAAAATTTCCACCTTTAACTAGTGGGTGTCAGGTATTTTGTTTCAGGAATGAGAAAAATTCCTAAGACAGAGACTGACTTTTTCTTCTTATCAAACCTCTTGCAAAGATTGTTTTAACTGAAAATGTCTTCCTTCTGGTGTTGCTGCTGCTGCTGTCATTTCTTTACTTGCATTACTTTGATATCAACTGTGAAACAATAGAAATGCATCCTGGATCATTCACATCTTTTCTAGTATGACCTTCTAGATTCTGTAGTGTAGCAGAATTATAGCTTCACTTCCTTATTTTATCTAATAACTAGGTTTGGGTAACCACCTGATTAGTTCTAGAGGAGGAGAAGAGGAACAGTGAAAGAACTGTTATTGTCTGTTGTTCATTCATGGGCTTAAAATGAGTGGTTGAGGGCTGGGGATTTAGCTCAAGTGGTACCACGCCAACCTTGGATGCACAAGGGCCAGAGTTTGATCCCTGGTATAAAAAAAAAAATGAGTTGTTGAAATTTTGTCTAAAATATGTAATATTTTTATTACAAAAATAATTGACAAAATTTTATTTCTTCTAGCTTCATTAAAGGATAGCTGATACAAATTTCATTCAATAATCCTTCAGGATCTGGTTCCTAGGACAAGCATCCCTGGATTCTCAAGTCCTGCACATAAAATGACATAGTATAATAACCCATACAATTTTTACATTACTTATATTATCTAGTACAATGTGAGTGCATCATATTGTTATATTGTTTAAAGAATAATAAGTCTCTACATGTTCATAAGAGGCCCAGTTTTCTCCCTGAATAGTTTCAACCTGAAGAAGTTGGTTGGATCCTTGACTGTGACATCTATTTTTCGGAGAGCCCACTGTCTACTCAACATGTGCAGTGTAATAATTTCATATGTGTGTGTGCATTGTGAAATGATTATGGCAATCAATGTATCTGTCACCACATTTAGTGTAACGTGTTGTATGTATGTGAGATCTACTGTTTTTGAAAATTTCAAATTAACAATACAATATTACTAACCATAATAACCACATTAATTTTAGGCTCCATAACTTGCACTACAGCTGAAACGTTCTATGTTTTTACCAATGTCTCACATATCATCCACTCTCTACTTTCTATAACTATTGTTGAACTCTGCCACTATAACAGATCATACAGTATATGCCTTCCTGGGTCAGGTTTATTTGTTGCAATTTAATTTCCTTCAGATTTATCCATGGTGTCACAAATGGCAGGATTTAATTCTTTTTTATTACTGAATAATATTGCATTGTGTGTGCACATATGTGTGTATGCATAAACAAATTTTAAAAATTCTTTCAGTCTTCCAGAGATACAGTTTTTTTGTTTGTTTGTTTGTTTGTTTGAGACAGGGTCTCGCTTTGTAGTTCAGGCTGGCCCTGAGCTCACTCTGCAGGCCAGGCAAACCTTGAACTCAGCAATCCTCCTGCCTCTGCCTCCTGAGTGCTGGGATTACAGGCATGAGCCACCACGCCCGGCACTGTGGTATGTGGTATTGATTGCTGGTGGGCGTGAGTCTCCTCGCCCAGCATTGTATGTGGCTACCGGGATCGAACTCAGGGCCTTGCCCTCGTGAGGCAGGTACTGGAACCACTGAGCTAAATCTCTGGCCCTACAGTTTGTTTTTATATCATGGATAGTACAAATAGTGCTGTTGTGAAGTTGCAGGTGCAGATATTTCTTTGAGATGCTGATTTCTTTGTTTTAAAAACAAACCTAGAATTAGATTTCCTAGATTACTTGCTAAAATTCAATTATTGTTTTTCTGAGGAATTTATAATAGCTGTCCACGATTTATATTCCCAGTAACAGTAACCAAGTGTTCTTTCCTAACAATTCAACATTTTTTTTTTACTTCTTGTCTTTTTTATATTAGCTACTTGAACCTGTTACCAGTGGTATCACACTGAGGTTTTGATTACCTATGTGATGTTTTTTAGTCTGGTTGATGTCAGAGGTGATTTGAAGTGATGAGTGAATTTAATGTCCTGACTTGTTCTTTTGCAGAATGAGTCTGAGCCTTTAGACTTCTTTGTGTGACAGTGTCAGAAACACCAGAGTGGCCATTGCGGCTATGAGAATTATGACAGAGATTTTGCCTTTGTCTTTACTGACCAAGAATTTTTGTTCTGTACCCTAAACTATATTAGTTTAATTAATTGGTTTTGGCACTATCTGAACGATAATTAAGCAATGGTTGATTAATATCAGAAATGTGCATTGACTCACTTGGTGAGTTTATTGGTTTTTAAAATAGTTTCTCCTCAGCTGCTCCTGTAGCTTTTAATTCCTTTGTTCTAAGGTAGGCACCAAGTATGTTTATTTTTGTAAAAATATTTCAAGAGATCTTGCTGTGTACCCTTGAACAGGAACCATTATATGCCAGAATATTCTGCTGCGTATAATATATGCAACAACCTAAGAATTCCAATACTACTCTAGTTTTTCTTTATATCTTCTTCCTTAAGAATGTTAAGACTATAACATCCAAGTCAGCAAGTTGTTCACTTGTCTCTGCATATGTGGACCTTCAAAGTCAGACCCATCAATTTTTTTTTGAGCAAATGTTTCTACAGTTATGGACAATAAGAACTTGTGAATCTTAACATTTTTACTAGTAAAATCTACTGACACTAAGCAGGGCAAACTAATCTTGTTTTTCTCTTCTTATCTTCTTTTTTTCCTGCTGGATGTGATACTTCATTAGGGACTGTGGCAGATAAGGCAAGAGTTCCTATCACTAAGATTACCTCTAGGACACCATCTCTTGGATTATAGTGAGCAGACTTAGAAAGGCTGAGACAGTTGCAGCAAAGTAAAAAGTGAAGCTCTGAGCACAGTTTGCCACAGCTATAAACATAAACCCAAATAAAATATCAACAAATGATTAACAAAATAATAGAGTTAAATAGTATAGTAATAGACTGTATTTCATTTGAGACTGTTTCTATTGGAACACATCACAAGCCTAAATTAGAAATAAAGGCTATTAAGTTTCAGTAAACCCATGAAATTATTACTGCAAACATTCATTATTTTTGGAAGCTGCCTATCGACAGCCCCTTTCTGAAGAAAAGATTATATACCCAAGTCATGGTGGAACACAATAACTGAATTCCAAATTATAATTTCATCATACAGTCCATAAACCCATACCACTGTTTCAAATATTATTTAAGTAAAATAAGTATATATACATTTTTAATTTTAAAACATTTGGTGAGATATGTTACTTGATGAAAATCATAATGAAGGAAATTAAAATGCTGGAGAATTCAAGAAGCAGAAATTAGAATATCTTTGTATACTAAAATATAGGACAAGGAAAGAATACAAAGGTCTGAAAATGCAATTCTGAACATACACACAATGATTTTCTTATTGCACAAGTGGACACTGTTTCTCAGGTTTTCACTCAAAGAGACATTTATTAGGCAGGTGTACTGTCCCAAATACTCAGGTGGCAATGGAAAAACCAAAAGCATAAATCAGGCTTCTTGTTACTTCAGCCAAGTAGATAGTAAGTCAATGATTAAGACAGAGCAAGTAAATGTAGCTTTTGTGCTTAAAGAGCTATGAAGCACAGAAGGGAGGCAGTTAAGTGGATCTTGTACATAGTGAAGGAAGATTTGTCAGAGATGAGTTTTAAGGAAAACATCTTATTCTATATTTTCCCTCCATGTAGACAGAGGGAAGGAGAGAAAGTAAAAAGATGTTATTATGAAGGAATTTTAAATGAAAATTCAGATTCCCAGTACAGGTTCCTTGCGAGTAAATCTCCTACAAGACCATACATTTATCAGGGTAACTAATCTTATTAAGTACCTACAATACTTTCAGATTCTTGATTTGCTGAGATTCACAATTAGATGAAAACCCACTTTGAGAATTGCTATTTTTATTCCAAGGAGTGTGTTTTTAAATGAGAATGACAACTTTAACAAACTATACTTTTGTTATGGTTTGTCTCCAGAGAGAGTTGTCAATTTCATAGGATTAAATTTTTTCCCTTCTTTATCTATTTTCAGTTTGGAAGGGAACCACATTCTGTAATGCAAATCTGAAGAATAGATGATTCTCTTGTGTAACAAGGACACTACTGAAGAGATTTGATACATCAGTTCTGGTTACAACAAAGTAAACTTCAGTTGAAGTTGAGATATCCATTTACACAGGGCTTCTGTTAGGTAGAGTAAGACAAATTTTACAGGTCAAAGCACTTTCAGAACAGAATCTGATACATTTTCAGCACAAACAATGTTATTAACTTTTAGATTCTGTCTTATGTTTACTGGATAAATTTAAACCTGGTGGATTTCTGCATTTCTCTCAAGTTGGCAGGGAAATATGGAAAACTTTTACTTGATATTGCAGAAGGATAATGAATATCCATATTTTGGAAGTAGTAGGGCAATACTAGGAAAAAACATATTCATACTTAGTGGTTTGAGTAAGAAATTCATTCAAAAGGAAAATGGTGTGATTGATTTATCATATCTAGAGGGATTTTATTATGTAGTATAGATATGACTACTACTACGTATTTAATATAATCATAGCCTAGAATAAATAGAACCATGGATTAAGGTATTCCAAGAAGCCTGGGAATTAGGCTGAAATTCTTTGTATTAGTATATGTTTATAATACCTAAATATCACAAATTCTTAAAGTTTTGATTTAGGTTGAATTTCTGGCAGCAACCACAGATGCTTTTTTTTTTTTTTGCCCCTGAATTTATGTACAGATTTTGCACATGAATCATTTTGTATCTCCTGCTCCATTTTTCTGAAGTTTAACAGTAGACTAACATGATCCAGTGATAGAATTTGAAGATGCTTTGAGGACTATATAAGAACAAGTTGGCTTAGGACAATCTGAGGATATTATCTAAGGTCTCTATATTTTTCCTCTCTCTCTCTTCTTTCGCTGAAACACTTCATTTTTTTCATTTATTTCTTACTTAAATATGTAAAAGAAACAATTGTAATTATCCAATGAGCATTGAGTTTTAAAATAATATACCTACAATGCAGTAAAATCTCGGTATATCAAGATTAGTCTGACAAAGAAGAGACAGATAACCAACTGGAGAGTGACTGGTAATGTGTTTTTCCAATATATGAATTTTTATGTCTATCTGCATAACTTGAAAACATGTCTAGTCTCCCTTTCAGTATTCTGTCATGTTTTGATATTCCCATCTCTCTTTCTTCTTTTTTAAGAGTACGAAAAGTTTATTGAGAAATAGCTTCTGCCTAAGAGAGACCAAAGGGGGACCTGAAAGTGTGTTGCCTGTCCACCTCTCTTCCCAGGGAGTTTGGATGGAGCAAAGTGATGAGGTGAGGCAGGTTTAAGGTGAGACAAAACTACAGTTAACTACTAAGATTCCAAGTACAGTCACTTAGTAATAGTGGTCCAATGAGAAACCACAAGATGGACAAAAACCATGATCAACCAATAACATGATGACAGGTCTAGTCGTATAGGTAGTAATGATTAAACGGGGATCCATTGGGAAAGCAAGTCAACTAGCAAGCATACAAAGATTTCTAGTAAGGGAAGGTCAAGAGTATTTCTTGGAAAGGATGGGATAAGATCTTGGCTTCCCACCCAGATGATTGATAACTACTTAGAATATCAATCACCACTATTTCTCCTACATGGATGTGATAGTTTCCTGTTACAGTGCTGGCCTTTAGTGAATGTCTTGATTGTCCTCCACATTGGCTCCTTGACTATCCTCTATGTTGGCTCTTTGGCATTACTTTGGAACCAGCTCCCATCAATGTCAGTCATCAGGATGGGTCATGGCCTTGCCTGACCACATGGCTTACCGTGAAACCATGGTAGACTTTTCCCTCTATAACCCTCCTTTGGCACATGGTGCATTTGTCCTCTGGTGCCCAGCAATCTCCCTACTGAGGAGGTTGGATGATTTACCTCAGATGTAGGATTCTATAGAGAAAATAATCTCATGTCCTGAATTCTTTGTTGACCTTGGGGGACCAGGGCAAAAATAGTGTCCATCTTCTTAGCCCAGTTACCTCTCTAGTTCTGATCTCTGAACTTTAGTTGTTGAACACCCAGAAGAGAAGAGCAGTGACATAAGTAGTTTTTGAAATGTAAAGCACAGCTCAGTTAGAGGGTTGTTATTTCTTATCAACCCTGGCTATTTTAGCACTTGAATCTCTTTAGCATGCTAACAGGCAACAGTTATACATTATATAGAGAAATTTAACATCAAGAGCCACACGTAGGATTTTAGCATGAATCATGACATTATCTTTAAAGCATTACATGTTCATTTTAGTATGAAGTAGCTTTTTAGTCAGACACCTCTATCTGCTCAGAAGGCACTAAATGACACAAATAAAATTTTGTTTCATTTTTATCCTTCAATAGGATACAATTTAAAGAAACATATATATGGGCCTATAAATATGCCTTAGAAGTTCATAGTGCCTCACCTCAAATTTTAGTGTGACATTGTTTGCACTGTTTGGAGTCTGAACATCCCTAAGTGTGGTGACAGATATCACATATACATCATATAAGCTTTTTTTTTTTTTTTTGAGATGGGTCTCGCTTTGTAGTTCAGGCTGGCACTGAGCTCACTATACAGCCCAGGCAAGCTTTGAACTCAGCAACCCTCCTGTCTCTGCCTCCTGAGTGCTGGTATTACAGGCGTGAGGCACCATACCCGGCACTGTGGTATGCAGTATTGATTGTTGGTGGGTGTGAGTCTCCACGCCCAGCATTGTATGTGGTTTCCGGGGATCGAACTCAGGACCTTGCACTTGCGAGGCAGGCACTAGAACCACTGAGCTAACCCTCTGGCCCCATCATATAAGCTTTTAAGAAAACTATTATTTGGGCTGGAGATTTAGCTCAATGTTTCCGGCACCTGCCTAGCAAACTCAAGTTCCTGAGTTTGATCCCTAGTAACTACATACAATGCTGGGCATGGTGACTCATACCCACCAGCCATCAATACCACATACTACAGTGCTGAGCATGATGGCTCATGCCTATGCCAGCACTCGAGAGGCAGAGATAGGAGGATTGCTGAGTTCAAGGTTTGCCTGGGCTACATAGGGAGCTCAGAGTCAGCCTGAAGTACAAAGCAAGACTCTGTCTCAAAAAAACAAAACAAACAAACAAAAATACTATTATTTGATGGGTTATTTTATGCTGCCTCAACATGTAGCTCTTATCATAAGTGGCTGAAGCACAAGAGAAAGGCAGATACCTGAGTTAAAAAAAGATCACTATTATAAATAATATCCTATAAGACATGTACACTTGGAGCCCATGAATGTATGTAGTTCACCATGAAATAACAATGAGCATCACAGTTATATGAAACACTTTGTCCCTGTACAGGGAACATTTTTAATAAGACTTTACTGTTTTCCCACAGAAAACTTAGCTGTTTGATCACACCAATCTATACATATCACAATAATATATTTCATAATGCATTTTCCACAAGGTTATGGAAATCACTGGAGCTCCCTTTGTGAACAAAGCTGAAATAAATATTTCCAGGCATCTTCTCCTTTATTTACCAAGGACAATCCCATCTGGTGATTTTCCTAAACCCAATGTTCTTTATTAAATTATCTTAACAAATTTTTAGATGACCCATGAGAGCTAGGTCATAACATAATGAATACATTATTTTTCAACAAATGAGATTCCCAAGTTTTTATACACATCATAATATATACTTTGTTTGACTTCATTTGTATCATCTGGGAACCTGAGGGTGGCATGTCATTAGTGACATTTATCTGTAAGCCAGGATGCTACAGGCAAACGTCTTTAAAAAATAACCCCCCCCCAAAAAGGAAGAAGATTGAGTTCAAACAAAACAGCCCTGTGTGTTGTAACAAATCAAGCAAACAGACAACTCATATATAGGATGTTTTATTATAGCCATAATGCCTTTGGATGAATTTGGCCACATTGAATAACTATAAATAAGACTAATTAGAGATGTTTTGTAGGTCAATTAACAGAGATCTCTTGTAATAAGAATTTAAAGGAATGAAAACCTTTTATACCTGTGAAAACAACAGTGGTAACTCAGGCCTTATGCTGACAGCTTATCTGATTGCAATACCCAGCTCTATAGTCTTCTCATGATTGCTTTGCTACTCACACTTGCTTGATAGCACATGGAACTTCTTCCTTCAAAGGGATGAACTTTTATACATTATTTTAACTGTCTCCAGGGGTTGTGCTCAGGCTGGGTTTGGGTGTAAAAGGAGACTAGGTGACATTCTTTGAAGCTAAATATGAATTCAGAAAAACAAAGGCCAAAAAGGCATTTCTGTCTGTCCCTCCTGTTCTGTGCCCAATTTAAAGCATCCCTTACACTTGACCTTGTCCAATACCAGCAGTGGCAAACTGGAGGTGTAAGGAAGTGGTTAAAGCCAGTTTAGCTGTTCTGGCCAGGTAGCTGGATCCCCTTTCTTATGGGCCTGTGACCCTGCTTAGCTAAGGGCCTTCCTTATTCAGAGACTAAATCAGCATATTTTTCATGATGGTGCCCGACCTAGTAAGATGCCAATGATCACATGTGGGGCTAGATGGTAAGTACTCAGAGTAGAATCTAAAATACAAAAAGTCCCTGAGCTCCATTATTAACATTCTGCTTTAAGCATTTTGAAATCAAATACTCAATACTTAAGCATTTTGAATTCAAACACCTTGTGTTTAGGAGTAAAACAAGTTTGGTTGTTTAAATTAGCCCTAACTGTTACTGGGAAGCTAGAAGGCCCAAGATCATTCATCTCTTTAGATTTCTTGAAGTATACCAAGTTTGTGGGGTACTTTCAGTCCCCCATGTCCTAACGCATATTGATACTTAAATGTCCATCTCTTAAAAATTTCACATCCTAGTGGATGAGTGCCAGAATGACCTTCTTGGTTTTTTTGAACAGATATGGTATTAAAAAGAAAGAAGCCTGGGCATGAGTGCGCTTTCAACTTGTTCATTTTAAGTAAGTTATTTAATTCCTTTGATCTTAATGTCTCATCTGTAAATCAGCATAAAAGAATATAATTTTTTTTTTGAGACAGGGTCTTGCTTTGTAGTTCAGGCTGGCCCTGAGCTCACTATGTAGCCCAGGCAAGCCTCTAACTCAGCAATCTTCCTGTCTCTGCCTTCTGATTACAGGCATGAGCCACCATGCCCAGCACTGTGGTATGTGGTATTGATGGCTGGTGGGTGTGAGTCACCATGCCCAGCATTGTATGTGGTTACTGGGGATTGAATTTAGGACCATTGTGGTTGCGAGGCAGGTGGCAGAACCACTGAGCTAAATCTCCCGCCCAAGAATATAATTTTAAAAGAACCAGAACACTTTTCATTTTCTCCTCGTTTCCTACTTTGTAATACTTTTTCTAGTTATAATAACCAGTACCTCACAATCAGAATTCTTCCTTTGTGTTATCATGCTTCCCTTACTTCAATAATAACAGCACTATTTGATTATAATTAGTGTCTACATGTCTATTTTCTTCTTTAAGAATTTTTTTTTTTTTTTTTTTGCTTTTTGGAGACAGGGTCTCGCTTTGTAGTTCAAGCTGGCCCTGAGCTCACTATGGTGCCCAGGCAAGCCGCTGCGAACTCAGCAATCCTCCTGTCTCTGCCTCCCGAGTGCTGGGATTACAGGCGTGAGCCACCACGTCCAGCATTGTGGTATGTGGTGTTGATTGTTGGTGGGCATGTCTCCACGCCCAGCATTATACGTGGTTACCGGGGATCAAACTCAGGTCCTTGCGCTTTCGAGGCAGGCGCCGGAACCACTGAGCTAACCCTCCGGCCCCTTTAAGAAATTTTTAAAAATTAATTTTATTGGTACATTTTATATACATGTTATGATCACAATCAACATTGAGAGTTTATACCAGTACATGACATGAATTCTCATTTTTTCCTATTTCTTGGACATCCCACAACCCCCACTCTCATATAGATAAGTTTTCTTTCCTTTTTTAACCATCAAATTTCTTCTTTTACTTACCTCACACCCCCTTTTTCATTTGAATATTTTCTTACTGTTTCACAATACATATCATACATTTGAGAACTTATTTACAAAGAATTAGAAGATTCATATCACATTGACATACATCCACCCATGTTTATAGCAGCTCAGTCTGTGATAGCTAAATCTTAGAAATGACACAAATGCCCATCAAGGGGCATTTGGAAGAAAACTAAATACAGAAGAAGTGGGTTTTCTAAAAAATAAAATGGAATATTACTCTGCCATAAAGAATGATAAATTTGGGTCCTTTATACTCAGATGGATGTCTCTTGAGGCCATACTCATAAGTAAAATAAATAGGACACGGATGTGTAAATACTGTACCTTTTCTCTGGTATGAGGAACTGAAGAAGTACATATTTATTTTCTTCAGTAGGCTGAAGAACCTTTGCAAAAAGGGTATTATTTTGCTCAAACTTGCAATCCTTCTGACTCAACTTCTTAGAATACTAGGATTATAAATGTGTGCTACTATACCCAACCAACATTCTAAAATTTTTAAAAATATAGTGACACTGAATAAAATGGGAATGACATGATTTCTCTCCTTCTCCTTCTTATCTCCCCAGTTTCACAGTCAGAATCTGTTCAGGCCTTTTCAAAGACCCAGTGCTATAACACTCATACTGACACTAGTATATCACTCTGATGTAACCGATATGACACTAACATAGTATCAGTAGCATAATCTCATCTCTTGTGGTTTGTTTCTGTTGGTTTATTTAAGATCAGAGGATCAACTTATTCTCAAGTGAACTTACTGTTATATTGGTGTTCTGTTATAGGATTACTTCTATTTCTTGTTTTGATTTCTGTCCCAGGCTGCCCACAAGCGGAGCTAAATTGGGTACATTGTTAGGGTAATGATTAAATAAAAATCATGACTGCCTTTCCCCTGTGCCCCACTTTATAAGGATTCCAAATACTGCACCACAATGAAGCTTGTATAGTACCTTCCCAAAAGCGCAGGGAAAGACATAAAGTGAAGGTGTTGAGTGTGTGTGTATATGAGAGAAGGGGGGAAGGACAGAGGGACAGAGAGAGTTTATAGCTGAGTTGGGTGATGGTGACAGAACATTTGAATTGCTTCTTTTACATCTGTTGGACTGAGCCAGCAAAGCCACCTGTTGTATTTCAGCTCCTCATTCCTCAGGGAGTTGCTGCCCACAGCAAAGGGTTTAAGATAGCAGAAATTCACAAGAATAGAAAGTTACAGGTCACCCAGTTCTTTCCCCCGGGATCCGTATCAGACCAATCTCCACTCTGTGCTCTTCAATACAATACAGAACATTTCTGAAACAGTGCACTCTTTGTCTAGCCTCATTTAAAAGATTCTAAAGGACAAAGGTTTCACTCTCTTCCAAAAGAGATGAATCCTGAAATTTCATTGTTTACAGGGTCAAACAGTGTGTCCCTGAGTGCCACCCAACAGAGTTACTTTCAGAAGCTCGTAGTATTTTCCACATCATTCTTTTTGTACATTAGGTCTGGAATGGAGGAGGCTGTGACTTATTTTGGCTCACAAAATACTCTGCAGGATACTTTAACACAATGAAGACATGTTCAGTCTATTTCTACTGAAACCCAGAGAAGACCTTTCTCCCTTCTCTAGGGGCTACTAAGTTTAGGATCATTGTTTCATTACCTCTTTCTGTCTCTCTCTCTTCAGTCTATCTCCTGTTTCATTCTTTCTGTAAAGGTTTATAGTAAAAATATAAGAGCTGGTTTCCTAACTTTTCAATTCAAACTCTTTCTTAACTGGACAGAAAAATTTAGAGGTAAACTGCTGCAACTATTTTCATTTTTATAAATGAGAAAACTAACACCAGCAGTGAGCAAATGAGTTTTCAGAACAAATAAGGGAGAATTCCAGTCCACTAAAAACTTTCTTAGGAAAATTTTTCTTAGGAAAAAACTTTCTTAGGAAAGGAGGCCACTAATGAGCCATCCCAATTTTCAACAAGCCCAGAGTACAACTCTGTCATTCTCTTTCTCTGTTCGCATCAGTGGGATGAGACCCCCTCCCAACGTGGCAGCTGGCCTCTGTGAGAACTCACCACAGTCTCAGAGACACAGACCCAAGTGTGGCAGCAGTGGCAGGAATTGTCAGGAGCCCTTCATTTATCTTCCTGTTAAGCTGGATGTTAGGCTGTGTGTCCTGGAGGCTATGCAGGTTCTCTGGGTTATTAGGGTGCAGAGTTCTGATCAATGCCTAGCTGTAGAGCGTATTTGGCTCTACACCAGTTCTAGCTTTTGTTTGAAGAAGGCGCTTGCTGTTCCCTTTCACAGCAAGCTCTCCATAGTTCAAGAATATACCCTGTATAATTTGTTACCTATCAGGCTTTGAAAATTCACAACTTGGATTCAAATTCCCAAGCTACTGTTGATCAACGCTTTGCCTTGGGGTAGATTACTTAATACCTTTGTGAGTCAAGATTTTCCCTTATAAAATGAAGAAAATACTATTATTTCTTATACAAATTGACTTGAAGGTCAAATAAACTAGTCAGTAAAACACCTTGGCATGTTCCATCACATTAGCTACATTATTTATGTCTACTCAAGGCACTCTGAGCGAAAATACGTTCACTTTTGTTAGTTCTACCATACCTTACTGGCTTCACAGGTTCTTGCTGGACTCAACCTCTAAAAGCCTCTACCTCCCTGCACAGGTATTTCTGAGGCAGCAATAAGGGCGTCTGCATGTGCTCATGAGCAGGACCGGTCCTGTCCTGGAAGGTGCACCGCACTCATGCATCTTCTCCGCATGGCTACCTTTTTGGGGAGCAGGTGCTCATTGCTGGAGCAGTCATCTCTGGTGCCGGGCCCTTCTGGTAGGACAACTGCTGTCTCTGAAGCTGAGAAATATTCTGTGAGGTGAGGGTGATTCCCTTCTTCACTTGAGTGGGTCATCATTTACCAGGACTGTCTCCAAGTAGCATCTTGCACTCTAATGGCCTTTTGCTTTTATTTATGGCCTTCCATTTCCTTAGAGCCCAGGTATATGTACCTGAGGGGCTAGAATAGCAGAAGGCAAGTTGATTATGTCAGCTGATGCTTTGGATCTGACTCCTTTCCTTAGGAAGAATTGTCTAGAGTCCACTAGGCCAATAAATTCACAACCGTGTCCCTAGTCCACATGTTCCCCAGTTTTAATCCCAGCGGTGAGACTTCTCATAATTAAAAACCTGTCACTGATAGTCATTTGAGGGAAGTTAAAGATGTTGACCAATTTAAATGACGGAAAAGCGCCACCCCTGGACCCATGTTAAAACTTCTGTCATTGAAACCTGATATACAGAAAGGCTACAGGACTTAGCTTTTTCATCTTGGTAACAAAATACTGTACCTGTCTCAAAATGGCTAATTTAAAACTCCAGTCTCTCCAAGGGCTGTCAGCATTTAAACGATTGGTGTTGGTTCTCATTTTTCTTCAAATTTCACATCCTTTAGAACTGCCACCTACTAATGGGCTAGGTGTGGGAGATGTCAGGGATAACAAGGAAGTGATTTGTCGGCTTAAAGGATGTCACTGGTCATCAAAGAATCTTTTTTTCCTTGGCATGAGCTGTAAAATCTATGTAAGTCACAGTCATATGATGACACTTGGTACATCTATGGAGGTTGAACATTTATTCCTGTATACAGGACAGAACAGAACTGATTTCACTACTAGACTAGTAACCCACCTTAGGGATCTTGGGGGTGGGGTGGGGAGAGCTTTTCCCTAAGAAACAACCAAAATAGAAATTAAATTTGACCTGACCAGTTTGAATCTGCTACCATCATTCCATTTATTTGTTGTAGGTTCCTGGGAACAAATCCTCACAAAGGTGTATTTCTTAAAGTAAGTCATTTGGAAGGAATGCTGTGTGGCACAGATATGAGTATTTATATAGAGTATGAAATTTATACTCACAATATTATGAGTATAAGCCTACATAAAAATAAACACTATGTTCTATGAGGGAGTAACAAAATAATAGCTCCTTTTCTTGAGTTTCTAAAATCTACTTTGAACGAAGGAGTATTTATAAAAAGACACACACACACAAATTCACATGGAAAAGAAGTTTGTAAAAGATATATGGAAAAGGGGCCAGTAATTTCATGAAATAATTTTGCACGAATTCAATTATACAAACACCTGATACTCAGGGTGGCCTCTCTGGTTATGTGAGGTGGCTGAGGTAAAACAGGTAGGAAAGGCTATCTAAACTGATCTCCTGAACTCTGAAAGACCAAGGTGAGTATACATGGCAAGTAAGAGGGAATGAGCTCTTTCTTTTAGAGGACTGAAAAATAAAAATTTAGAGACAGGAAAAGGGAAGATGTTTCTGGAATAAAAGGAGGAATTCAGGTGAAGAGTAGAAGGAAGGAAAAGTGTCAACACAGGATGGGGCTCCGTTGTGCATTCTTTTGAGTGCTTGGCTAAGGATTAAATGTATAGATGATTCCAACTGATGGTGGAGTCTTGTCTCAACTGTCACTTCTCTATTTGTACCAGTTTTTTATGCTAGTCTTTGACCACTGAGGAATACTGATGCTCCTGACTAACAACGGGGTGATAGATCAACAAACACATCACAAATTTAAAGTGTGGCAGCTTGAAGATGCATTTAAAATATCTAGCCTGCCAAGCATCAAATCTTAGCCTACCCTATTAAACTTGCTCACTTACATTAGCCTGTAATTGGGCAAAATTATCTCACACAAAGCCTACTTTCTAACAATATACTGAATGTCTCCCACAATTTACTGAGTAGCTGGCTCCCTGAAATGTGGGCAACAGATTAAAGAGTGTGCAATATTGGATCAGAGCAGTAAGGATAATTGACTGACCAGAGGCTGCTGGCTGGCATCAAGCAAGAGTGACTAGTGGCATCCAGCTAGCACAAAAGAAGAGCAAATTCAAAATGTGAAGTGCCGTTTTCTTCTGAATATGAATGTTTTCGTACCATAGGAAAGTTGAAGAGCCAAACCCTTGTCAGGGACCAGCTGATACACAGTGTTTCATGCTGTGATGATGCTGGCCAGTGGCAGGAAGCTCCTGCTTCCACTCAGCTGCACAGTCAAGGGAAATAAGTCACCTTCCAAGCGCTCTGTATTGCCAGTACTTTCTGACATTGTTTTGTATGTTTTCATCTCCTCTTATCTACAAAATGCCCATCTGTGTGTGTGTGTGTGTGTGTGTGTATGAGGTAATCAATACTTCACTGTAAAATAGACTGCATGAAGTGATTTTGAGCAACTGCATGCTAGCATGAGTCTTCTGAACCTGTTCTGGACAGGCTTGGTTTAACTGGAATGTTTTCTAGATTGGGTGAACTAAATGGAGTTTCTGTTTAGGATAATTTCAACTTTCAGAGGGTTTATTGGGATGTAATCTCATTATAAGTTGAGGCCCATATGTATTCTTGAATGTTCAAGGAGCTTCATTAAAAATGATATTTAAAAAGCAGTGTTTGGGGGAAATCAGTTGGGAGATGGCATAGGATGGACCAGAGAGGTAAGGCTGAAAGATAGACTGATGAAGGGGTTGAAATGTTGTAAGACTGTTGATGTAATTTGTAAAGGCAGAACTGATCTACAAAAAATTTTTTCTGAGCATATGGCATTCATAAATATACAAGTAACTTAATGAAAAATCACAAGCCTTGGCAACCAGTCTTCTACAAAGATGAAGGCAGAATGAGAAAGATGAACAGCCCAGGGGTTTTACACTTGAGTAACTGGGAGCTCAGAGCCACCAAAAAAAAAGAAGTAGGAAATCTGGAGGGGGAAGAAGTTTTTGCTGGCATTATTGCTAGTAATTCCACAATGTTCTTTTTGGGAAGAAACCTTTACAAATTGGCAACTTACTCTTTAAATTCTATTCAGAGATCAAGGTCTGCAATCCATCTTTGAACACAATTAAGGCAAGTAAGAGATACATGCTTGCAGTATGTAATGTGGGCAAAGGAACAGTGTTAATGGTTTTAACAACATCGCTGTCTGCTCCTCTTTCAAAAATTGTTAGAAATTATCCTGTGAAATTGTAATTTTTGAATGGAACATCATTCATCGTTTTCTATAATAAGTCAATACTATCCCTGAGTGTTTGCTTTTAAAGGATTAAATAGCTAATCCCTTATACGAACAGGGTTTCAGCTAATTATTATTTAGTAAGAGATTTTTACAGTAGCATTTAGTAGCATTTGCCATCTGAGAATGTTGACGTTGTTTTTTCCTTATATCATAAACTGTTTTTGCTTGTTTGTTGTCCTGAGCTACATCCATGACCTTTACATTGTTGTTTTTTTCTTTTTTAATGTTGAGGTAGAGTCTTACTAAGTCCTTGAGTTGCTCAGGTAAGGCTCAAACTTTTGATGCTCTTGCTCAGCTTCCCAGTGGTAGATGACAGATGTGTACCTACATGCCTGGCCATACACTGTTCTTTCTTTTGTGTGTTAGATGCAACTGAATTTAAATCCTTTAATAACTATGTGGTCTTTTTCACAGTAAATTATTTTTTTACAATAAATCATGGGGAAGATAAGTCAATATGTATCAGGTAGTCATTGTACTGACATCTAATATGCTTTGAAAAAATTTTAGGTGATGTATGAAGTTTGTACATATTATCAATAGTTACGAAACTAAGAGGAAAACAAAATTAAATAACTTTAAACATTTAATTCAACATGACCTGAAGCATTAACCTCAGAGTTATCAGGATACACTTTTCAAAGGAAGATGTAAAAGCAGCTAAGTAGTATAAGAAGAAATGCTTGACATCACTGGTCATCTGAAAGATGCAAATGAAAACAAAACTGAGATTTCATCTCATTCCACAAAAAATAGCTGCCATTTTGAAATTAGTCAGCAACAAATGCTGTTGAGGCTAGAAAGAAAAAAGAACCTTCTCCATTGTTGGTGGGAATGTGAACTGGTACAATCACTATGGAGATCAGTGTGGAGATTCCTCAAATAGGATTAGAGATCCCATTTTACCTTGCTATTCCCCTGCTGGGGATATACATGAAAGAATTACAAAATTCATATCACAGGGAAATATATGCACACATGTTTTAGTAGCTCAGTTTGTAATATCTAAATCTTGGAAACAACCTAAATGCCCATCAACTCTAGACCAGATAAAGAAAATGTGGGGCTTTTTAAAAATAAAATGGAACATTAATCTGCCATAAAAATGATAATTTTGAGCCGTTTATACTCAAATGGATGTACCTTAAGGACATACTCATAAGTGAAATAAATAGGTCACAGATGTGTAAATATCATATGTTTTCTCTGGCATGAGAAACTGAAGATGTAAATGAGTTCTAGAATGCATGATAGATATTATGTAATAGTAAATATTCAAAGGGAAATGGGGTTTATGGGTAAGTAAAGAGAGGAAAGAAGAAATTTGGTGATAAAAGTGAAAGGAAGCAAAGCTTGTGCATATAGGGATGAGGTTGTAGAGTGGATGGGGAAAGGGGAAAAATGAGAATTAAATCATGTCATATACTGGTACAAGTTCTCAATGTTGAGTGTAATCATGATGTGTATATATAATGTACCAATAAAGATTCAAATTTTTTTTAAAAGAATATGTCTGTCTTGCCTGAGCCCAATAATCTTGAGGCTATCTCAGAACTATAGTTAGTTGGAGTTATATTAAATCCAATGAAAGAGCAATTATTGGTTGGTTGTCTACAGTCTCTGGCTGTTGGGTAGAAATGGCTGTTAAAAATGTAGCTACTGGGCCGGAGGGTTAGCTCAGTGGTTCCAGCACCTGCCTCACAAGCTCAAGGACCTGAGTTCGATCCCCGGTAACCACATAGAATGCTGGGCGTGGAGACACGCCCACCAACAATCAACACCGCATACCACAATGCCAGGCGTGGTGGCTCACGCCTGTAATCCCAGCACTCGGGAGGTAGAGACAGGAGGATTGCTGAATTCGTGGCAGCTTGCCTGGGCACCATAGTGAGCTCAGGGCCAGCCTGAACTACAAAGCAAGACCCTGTCTCCAAAAAGCAAAAAAAAAAAAAAAAAAAAAAAAATGTAGCTACACTGGGCTGGGGATATAGCTCAGTGGATCAGACACATGACTCATAAGTGTGAGGTACTGAGATAGATCCCTGGTAACCAAAACAAAGCAAAAATGAAGCTACCTTTCTCCTGTACCTTAAATTTCAGTCCATGTAGCAAGAAGAAACCTTGTTAGCTCTGGCATTTTCACTTTGTTCTGGTAGCTTGGCTCTATCAGCTCTTAAATTCACATGTATCCAAACACACCAAACACACACATACACAACTGCTTTTTGATTCTGTGGTAAACTCACTACCTCATGGTAAGTGGGTTTCAGCAACTTTTCCTAGAAATAATCAATGACTTAGACAACTGAAGTCTTATTTGGAACTTTGCTCTCTATTTCAGAAACAAGTTTTCACGACAAATTTTCTCTGAACAGTTCATAGGATCCTAAACTTCCTGTTAACTGAACCACACTAGACTTCTTCAGCCAGAGGTGTTTGAATAGCTTGCAATTTTAGAAGGAACAGGGAAGAAATTTTTTCTATCAGTTATTTTGTACAAATCACCTTAGATACTTGCCCATGGCCAGACTAGCATCCGGTGTGGATGGATGGGATGTACTGGGGATTGAACCCAAGGCCTCTGCCCTGAACTCAGTCTTTTTCACTATTTTATTTTGAAACAGGGTCTCATTAAATGGTTGTGTTGCCCTGGATGTGCTCAAAATTGTAACCCTCAGCCTCCTAGAGCTCTACTATAGGCAGTGCCACCATGCCCAACACATTAAAGTTATGGTCATAGATGACACAGTCTTGGGTTAAAAAACAGAAATAAACTATCTTGTACTTTTACCTTAGAATAAGAGATGGTTATTTTTGCTTATTGCTACTTAATTGAAAATTATTCTTCCTACAACTTGTTGATATCTGCATGACAGAAGCTGAAAAGGATTGGTAGATTTAAAATGCATAGTCGCTCATTAAAAGACTGTAGGTTCTGCCTCAATAGTCATCTTCTTATACTGTAATTTTTATTCTTATCATTATTTTCATTTTAGAATTAAAGAGCTAAAAAGTCTTTCAGATAATTTGAGCAAAAGAGGTAAATATAGTAGTTCTTTATTCATTTTGTAATTATGTCATTTACTGCACTGGCTTTGGTCTGTCACATATACTAGATATTTTAGCTTCTAGTTGTTTTACTCGTATGACATTGAAATATAAGTCCATTTCAGATGACCACAACTTTTTAATTAAACATTTCCCAGCAGTTTGTTTCTCTAAAATAGTCATGGAATTTCTCACTTCTTGTAGTTCATAAGAAAACCAGACAACTTTCTGCTTCCTGTGGCTTTAATGAAGGGAATAAAAACCTTGTCATTACAGTACGATCACTGTGTTAGTTCGACAGCAACATCAAAGAAAGTAGCTCTCTAAACAAGGCTGTCCTTAAAGCCACAGACAGACTCGTCAGTAACCGAGAGCCAGAAAAACTTGATCTTCAGAACCACGATCAAACTGTCAGGACAACTTGGCCTCCATGGGAATCAAGATGAGCCCACCTGTCTGATTTATTTTTTTTTCCCAGACATAACCAAGAACTACAAAGGTGAGCTAACCAACTGAGTGAAAGACATCAAACAATTGCATCACCATTTCCCTTGAGGGATTTGGTCCTGAAGACTAAGAAAATCCTCTCAAATGAGCTGTAATTAATTGCAGTGAATCTTTTCTTCTACCATTCAGAAAATAGATTATGTCATTATTTTTCATATTATTAACTGAGTGGGAGAATTGAGATTCTTTAAAAGAAGATGAAAAGCTTGAAAGGGACAAAAGGTGGTGGAATGAAAGAAGAAAAAAAAAAAAGTAAAGCCAGGGCTATTCTGGATCGTCTATGGATAAAAGTATGGTGAGCCTAGATGATGGTTCAGTACTGAATTGCTTTATATGATCACTCTGGCAATGCACCAGCAATATTGATTATGGCCTAACATGATGTGTATAAACTATTAAGATGGCTAATTAGTTTTAATGCTATGCTGGCTGACTATACATACAAGCAAAATCACGTTCCTTTGTATGAACTTGCCCTTAGTAGTGAAAGAGGAAATCATGTAAAAGGTTCAGTCTCACCAAGCACTCCACTTTAAGTTAAAGTGACAAAATCCGGCTATTTTAAGATTTATTCTAGTGATACTGCACAAAGGAAAATTTTATGGAAGAAATTCATGACACAAATCTATGGCTTCAATTGGAAAGTAGATATAGTGAAATATTTTACTGGGATATATATTTCATATTTTAGAAGGATTCTGACAAAAATGCTTTGTGATTAACTGTGATTGTCCATAGATGAAAAATGAGCCTGAGAACAAAAATAAATATTCAACTAATAGGGAGGTCTCCACACTTTATGCAGTGTGTGACTTTTCCTGTAGCTCCTACTCCCAGGTATGTTAATAGTAAGGAGGATACATGACACCAAACATTTTTGGATCGGCATTGTTTAATTCCTTATCATTTTACTCTTTAATATGGCTTAGTTGTGAATTGAAAAGTGGTGATACCATTGTAATCTTGCATGCAGTACTGATCAGCCTTATCTGCAGACTAGTGCCAATTTTGTTGAGGCTTATTTTTTGGATGGGCAGCTCCTCAGACTGTAACAGTATGGTCACTGTGTTGAAAAACATATATGTCACAAGGAAATGTTTTAGAAATGCATCACTGTATAGGGCAATTCTAGTCTTGTTGAACCAAAACTTTGATGGGTCCAGCCATCTCTGAAGCCTGTTAGAATTTGAGGACCACCACATTACACTGTCTAGCTCCTTTCTTTCATCACAAAGAATATTTAGGGAGTGTAGGTATGACTTAGGTGTAGTTCATTCCCTTTAACTTAAAGAGGTTGCCTTTGTAGTGTTATTATTAGCATAGTCTCTGAACAATTGAATATCCATAGATAAAAGAAATGACTTTCCCTCCATTTTCCCTTTTTTCCTTTAACTTTTGGAGGAAATATATTTAAAGGTAGACATTCTAATTTCAAGTTCTCATGAGTTTCAGTAGTTGTGGTGGTAGAAATAAGTTGCTCGAGCCCTTGGATTCTTGTGTTTTTCACCCAGAAGCATATATTCTTCATGGAATTGTTTTGAGTATGAAATGAGATCAAGTTCTTCCCTATTAAAGGACAAAATCTAATTAGTAAAAAGCATTTTTTGTTATTGCTTTTGTCTTTTCTAAAATGAGGGAGTGATAACCTGAGGTGGTTTCATCCCTACCCTCTGCCTTATTATCTGGTCACCTTTGTCCAGGGAATTAGCACTCAGTTCCTCACTGGGCTCATTTACAGAAAGCGGCAAGCTACCAACAGTCGCTCTTCATACAATGTATTACATACATAACACATATTACATGTAAATGAGCTTTTGTCAATATATCTTTTATAGCTCATGTTCTCTTGGTGAACATTTGATTATCGGTAAAGATGCTTAAACTGCTCCAGAAAAGTTTTACAAGAATAATCTTATTCTTCATTGCTTTTACGGAGAAAATTGAGAAGTTAATGAAAAGCATGTCATTTTATCTTTGGTGCCTTATAGATAGTAGATTTCATCTACACCATTAAAATAAGAAGACCTGGAAGAAGATTATTGTACATTAGCTCTGTAATACCATCCATGTCTATCTACTATTAAAATTAAATAGGGGACCCATATTCCCCAGTAATAAAGAAGACTTAGACAACATGTGGACTGAAGAGAATAAGTTCCCTCAACTGATTTTTTGTAGGAAAAAGACTGATTTAAAACCTCTTGTTAAAACAGAAGTCAGTAGGAAGGGAAGTGTGGGTTTCTGCAAAAGAGAAGACAAGGTGACATAAGAAGTGGAAAGTGAAGATTTGGCTTCCTCAGAAGATTTTCTAGCATTAATTCTTTCTGGAGTTTTGAGTGTTCTCACCCTAGGAAAGAAATATAACCCATTGCAAAGTTCAGTTGGCCTCAATTTTCGTATTCATGTTCAGCATAGCTCATTATTACTTATTATCAGTTCCCAGGTGTAAAGAGCTAGGATCTGCCTAACACTCATCATTACATTTTTAAATTGGCACAATAAAAATGAAGGAACAAAGCACTGGCTTTAGAAGAAACAGATTCTTTTAATACCATAGTAAAGTCTTATCTGTCGTATAGTACTCAGCTAGAATTCTGCTACTGTAATTAAACCCTAAAGGAGGAAATGTAGCATAATATGTGGCCGAAGTAAGACTGTAATCTAAATAACACTGTTAAAACATAATACAGAAAATAAAAATGGAAATCACTTTTAGCACATTGCTCATGTTACAAGATGTCAGAGTCATGCATAATGCACGAGTGGAACTGTTTACAGAGCCTTTACACAGGAGAGTTTAAACTTGCTTCCGTGGACACGAGAAACTGCTGCTCTTTGAAGCACAGGCTCTGATGAGATTCTGCCTGGCACTAGCGATGCTTCAAGGAAGCGCTATCTGTCTGACGCATATTTATTTGTAGGGTGCTGGATGAAGGCGCGTTCATACTGCATGGAAGATTGCACCTTCACCGTATCTTTCATTAATCACCTTTTCTTTGGCATCTTCACTATTCCCTCATTATTGATCTGTGTTTTTCCCCCTTTATGTGAATAAACCTACCATCACAAAATTACCCATTGATCAATGTCAGAAAGCACATTCCTGCAAATACAACCTTTAACTCCTTTTCTCCCTGAACCTTCCATCCATTTCATCTCTTCAGCAAAGGGCTAAAAAAACAGATGATCCTTTTATTATTCTCCGAAGGGCAACAAATCCAGACTTCTCTAGGTTTACAGGACTGAATGCAAAACCCATCTCTACGAGAAGACTTTTCCTCTGTTCTTCAGATTTTACTTTCCTGCTTCCTCTAACATTTCCCTCTGGTCCATGTTAAGGACTGTGGATCACATGTAGGTCTTTGTTGCAACTTTCAGAAAAACCTCCATCTTTAAATACATGTACCAAATCCAAAGTTATTTATCCACACACTAACCTCTCTAATTTGGACATAATTATAGAAAGGGCTATTTAATTAGTGAAAAGTCTTAAATTATAGATGACTGATTACTGTTGAGTACATAAAATAGTAGCAGGAAATGACTAACAAAATGTTGCCAAGTACAGGACCTGCCAGGCCTGTATAATGAATAGCTAAAGATCACTGAAATTAGCACATTAATTGTGTGCATGTAAATTGCTTTTGTGAAGTGCTTTAAAATGTTGTTCTCTTTGTAGTCATGTTGAGATTATTTATTGGTGAGTACATGCTTTTCATAATTATTCATGAAAGACAAAAAAGTGAACTTCTCTATGGTTCCTCCCTAAATCCTAATCCTGCCAATTACAAGCCTCCATGTAGTCATTTCACTATGATTACAAAGTGCAGTCTGCTGTACATATTCATGGGTTCGGTATCCATGGATTCAACCAACCTTGGATGGAAAATGCTTGCATGAAAAATTTGCACTAAATATGCACAGACTTTTTTCTCCTCAATATTCCCTAAACATAAGTAAATGAATATTTACACAGTATTTATGTTAGTCTAGGTATTCTAAGTAACTAGCGATGATTAAAAGTATGTGGGAAGATGTGCGTAGGTTAAATGCAAATGATGCACCATTTTATATAAAATACTTCAGTACTTGAGACTAGTTCTCTTAGGATACCAAGGGAAGACTATATCCATGACTTAATTCTTTAAAACTTCAACATGCCTATCTAATGCAACCTTTCTTCAAGTTACCCATATCCTGACTATTGTCTTGATTTCAGAATCTTGCAGAGGATAAGATCTCAGACTCCAGGTGAAACTCTCTGAGTGTGAATATCTGCTCTATCACTTAATGGCTCTATGACTTTGAGCACAGTGCTAAATAACCCTGAACTGCAATTTTCTCATCTGCCCTACAGGTTTGTTGTGAGAATTAAATGTAATAATGCTTAGAAGGTGTTTCTTAAACTTCCATGATGATAAAGTTTACCTGGGGCACTTGTGAAAACCAGGTTTCCCAAGTTCCTCCTTTGAGGCCTCCAATCCAGCTGAGTCTGCCAGCTCTTCCAAGTGATTGCTATCATCTGGGAAACACATCTGAAAGCACCTGGCTCGTGGTGGTTTCTCCTGTCATATTCTGGGCACTGAATGTTGCTCCACTGAGCCAAGAAAAGCAAAGAGAAAATAGACTGATGATACAGGAACCAACAAAGTCATCATAGCATCCCTGACATCTTTTCCTTAAATATGTTCGGTGGACAGGTATCCATCATGTTATGAACAGAGATTGTCTCCACAGTTGAACAGTCCCATTGGTTTAAAGGACACATGTCTTACTGCATAGGAACTTATTTCTTCTGAGATTGTATCCCTTGTTCTTGGCTGAGAGTTGGAGCGACATGGAATGAGTCCACTCACAAGTCCACTTGTCAGCCTTTCAGGCTGTAAAGGGACTCTCCTGTCTCTTGATTCTTCCTTCTAGGCTAAATGTACCAAATGCCCTCATGGATTATAGGCTGTAGCACCTGGTTCTAGCTGTTCTCACAGTCTCCGACTCCTCACTCTGGAGCCAACTAGAAGCCGTCAGCATTCCACTTAAAATGTATTTTGTGCCAGATTTGGACAAAACACTATACATTAATAAAAAAGACAGAATTTGTTTATCTGCAAACTTCATGTGAAGAAAAGACTTTTTTTTTAATATTTCAAGCTCCGTTTCTTTTTAAAATTTTGTTAGTGCATAATAATAATACAGAATGATGAATTTTACTTTGACATATTTTATATGCATATAATACACTTTAAAAAAGTTTTTTACAGTTGATTTTATAGAACGAAAGTCATACATTGGCTCATAACAAGCTCTCATAGCAATTGAATAAAATTCCCTGATTTTTTTCTTTTTTTTTGAGACAGGGTCTCGCTTTGTAGTTCAGGCTGGCTCTGAGCTCACTCTGTAGCCCAGGCAAGCCTCGAACTCAGCAATCCTCCTGCCTCTACCTCCCGAGTGCTGGGATTACAGGCGTGAGCCACCACGCCCGGCCCTGTGGTATGTGGTATTGATTGTTGGTGGGCATGAGTCACCATGCCCAGCATTGTATGTGGTCACCGGGGATTGAACTCAGGACCTTGCGTTTGCGAGGCAGGCACTGGAATCACGGAGCTAAATCTCCGGCCCCAATTCCCTGATTTTTTAAAAAAGTAGATTATTACCAAACCTGATAACCTTGTAATTGTGCAAGTATGTTTTTGAAGTGAAATCCTGAGCTTGACATTTTAAAAATACCTTATTTACTCCTTAGATGAGCAAATAGTAAGAAGACTGGGTTCTATTATAAAAACTTAAAGACCTGCCTGTTAGGTTAGACAGAAAATTCAGGCAGCACCCTCAGCTCTCCAGAATTTGCTACAATTTCCTTCAGGGGAAAAAATAATATATATATATATATAGTTTTCAAGGATTCCCTAGTCCTCATTTCAGACACTTGTTAGTACTTTCCTCTTTTACTTTTTCCTTTGGTGTGTTCTTAAGGTGAAGGTTAGAACAAATGAGAAGCAATTTTGTTTCTCTCTCATATCAAATATTGATATTTAGACTAATATGACAAATAAACATGTATGAAGACCTAATTTTCCTCATTTTTAAATAATATTTAATTATATGAGGGTATTTTTGTCTAGTGGTAAGATAACAAAAGCAATACAATATCATATATGCATGGCCTGATAGAAGTAATGGAACATTTTTGTGCATGTATTTATGCATACATGCCTAGCAAAAAAGAACACTGAAGGAAATAAACCAAAATATTGAAAGTGATTTTCACTTTTAATGAGATTACAAGTACAGTCTCTTCTATATACTCTCATATTTTCTAATTTTTCTCCAATGAGGATGCATTGTATTTATAATAAAAAAGCTGATGTGAAAGAAAGCTTTGTGTCTAAGTGACAAATTAATGTTTGTATCAGAAACAAAATTTTATGAATACAGCTCTTTTAAAACTGCCAACTCCAGAAGGTGGGAAGAGGACTTTCTCTTATTCTTTTCTCCATGTCATTCCTTCTGACATGTGGGAACCTATTTTAATGACACATTTCAATGAGGGTAGGGCACCTGGGGCAACAATCGAGGGGGATTGCATTACACTGTGACAAAATCTTTAGACTGCCTTCTGTCTGGGCTATCAAATAGACTGCAACAGGTGTAAATCCCTTTGCTTTTGAAAAAGTGATTTGAAAGGCTTCTTCCACATTGAGATACACGTTAATTATAAAAATGGTCTCGCTTGTTTTGAAATAATATTAGATTTTCATGTCCATGTTCATTTTTCTGGACTTCTGTCTAAATTTAGGCAATCGGGCTCCTGGTTTCTGACCATGGGACCGAAAACTCCATGACACTAAGAGCCACGTTTTTCTGCCTGTTTGTTGGTTTGAATTAAAACATCTAGTCCAAGGTCTGACACACAGTGTCAGCAGAAAAGCATGCCAGCTGACTAGGGTTGAAAACAAAACGCCCCTCCTTTCTCCCTTCTCCCTGGGGTATCAGTGCTTGAATGAAGGACAAAGGACAGAGCAATTCTAAGAGAACTGTACAAAATCGGGCTGGGCAGGCTGTGGCATAACATAGGCAAACTGGGGAGGAGCCAGGGAGCAGCGCCGAGGAATATGGCTGGAATCTCCTTTATGTTGTTACTCAACTGTGGAAGCATCATACATTGAGCAAAAAGCAGAAAATGCCATTATAAAGCTCTCTCGCTTTCTGTTTTTCTTTTTGGTATGGGCTGGATGACAGTGCTGCAAATCCACTCTAAAATGTTAGAGAAAATGTTGGGATAGGGCTCAGGTTGACAAAGTGACAAGTGTCAGAGTTAGTAGGCCTCACAGCCCTGAGAAATGGAGACGAGGTCTTTGGCACCCACAATGAATTACCAGAACAGGTGAGCAAAACGAGGAGGGGCTAGGCCTTAGGAACTAGAAGCTCAGCGTGCTTTAGATGGACCTCTCTATTACTGGGTTAAACTTCTGTAACCTGAGATCAGGAATGGCCTTCTGACTTGGGGTGAGGAGGAAGGCAGGGTGGAGTCAGACAACTCCAGCTGTTTGGGATCTGGCCTGCGAAGGCTAAGAAAGACGTGGACAGTGCGAGATACTTGGTAAGAGCTTGTGTTGCCAGATGATCTGAAATAATAAAGCAAGGTGGACCCGTCAGAGGGAAGCTGGGAAAGACAACTTGGTAACCGCTACCCACTTTCAATTTGCCAACGTCCATGTAATATTCTTCTTCATGGAGCACAGTCTCAGAGATTCTTATGTCTCAGTTACTGAGCACCTAAATAAATGACTATTGAAAGGGCTGTTGGTGGGAACCAAGTTGCTGAGGCTGGAGTTTCAAGAGGAAAAACCTTTGTGCCTTGATAATGACAGGGTAGCGAGAGTTTCTGCTTGAGGGGCAAGATAACATGTACTAACTTTAATAAGCTTTAAGGAATCAGCTCTTAACCAACAGTGATGATTCAAATGGTCAGAATTTCAAGTATTATGAGAACCTAGGGAGATAAGAATAAAGGCTTCTGAACCTGTAATATCTGGACAATCTGGAGTTCTCTATGTTAAAGCAGATTTCCAAAGAACTTTTTTTTTTGTCATCCCTAAGGAAATTCAGACACAGCAGAGTTGAATTATTCCCATTCAAAGTTTCATTCCATGCACCAAAAACTTCTTTAAACTGAATCAAGCAATAGCTGTTCTGTACCAGGCAAGCTAATTTTTCCTTAAAATCACAGTCTTGTGATCTGGATCATTATTTTCCGAGGGGATCTGTGTGCTATAAATCTGCCAGTCTATTTGATCCTACCCAGTATCTCAGAACACTGCTTCCGGGATGTTTGTTCATCTTCCTGAATAGTAAGTTTGATAGCTTTCCAGGAGCATTGGGTCTCAAGATGCAGTTCTTGAACTCCTCCCCATTTCTTGTTTATCTCTTTTAATTTCCATTGTTTAAAACTATTTCAAAATAGTGCTCGCTTCGGCAGCACATATACTAAAACTATTTCAAAATATATATTAACTTGTTTCATTTATACCATTAGTTCCTCTTCATTTGTTGAAAAGAAAGATTTGTGTTATATACCTGTTTCTTTTTTGTAAGAATCTTTTGAGTTTATGTCTTGTGTAACTTATTCTGTGTAACTACTTTGAAGATGAGTATATACTATATAACTTACTGCTCGCTTGTAATTGAAATATGAAATTTTAAAATTATTTTTCATAAATATAAAAAATGCAGTTTTTGAGCCAGCAGGATCACGTTATGAGGAAAGTTGAGACAGGTAAATTTTGGGGCCACCTAATTAGAAACTTTGGTGGTGGAGCCCAGAGGTCTGTGCTGACAGTGTGGACATGCTGAAGTCTTAGAACCACTGTCACAGAGCTCTTAAAGTTGGCATCTGGTGCTTTTTCTTCTCAAAAGCCTTATAGCATTTGCCCCTTTCTTTGGCTCTGATTGACTTACTTTGTAAGATTCTTTTCTTTGTGTAACCTAATGTCACCTTCAGCATGATAAACTTCAGTCACAGTGCTTTCTAAATTTACTGACTTGTAAAATCATGAAGCTGGAAAAAAACTGGAGCAACATTTCTTGCAACTTTGTAATTTTACAAACCTTTGAACAGCACCATATGCATAGTGGACATTCTATTAGCATTTGCTGAGGGAAATAATAAGCCCACAAGAGGCCAAGGAAGTAAATGAAGGCTGCTGAGATCTTGGAGTCATTGCTTTAATTTAGACTGTTCCTTTTTTGGCCACCTTATAAGAGTGCGTGGATGCTGGGGGCAAGCCCTGAGTGCTTTAGCCAGCTATGCCTCCATCATCCCTTGCTTTGGCTGTAAGATTTGCTTAATGTCACAAGGCAGCATGGTGGTTTGAGATACAGATGGCAGAACAGTTGAATTAAGAAGGAAATTTTAAAATTTAAAACAAAAATAAATTGACATTTTTCTCATTGCTGTTTTGAGATTTGACATGAAGTATGAATCTGTCGTATAAAAGAACTAGTATCTTGCCTGAATATCAAAGCATAAATAAAAGTTAATTGTGGCACCGGTTGTTAATTACCAGGCATCAGAGCATTCCAGAGCTGTTGTTCACGAATACTTTCTCAGCTAAAGAATACTTACTGACCGGAACTTGTTGACATCAGCTAGGAAGACACTTGCCAGCTGTGGGTGTCTGTTGCAGCTGCATAGTCATAGTGTCCAGACCCCAGTGGTCACTGCACAGGGAAGGACAAGCTGCCACAGTGGAAACTCTCTGTTGAGCTCATGAATCTCCTTTCTCTCCAGCTCGTGAGTGTTCACACTCGCCAGAGGAGATCCTTGACTTCCAAGGAGCTGTGAGGTGATTCTTCTAAAAAATTAGGTCAGGGCTATGTAAATATACATACTCATGTAATGAGGGAAAAATGGGAAAAGGTTTGTTTTTTGCACCTTCTGTGGACAGGACAACAAAAGTAGCCTATCTTGTTACCAAAAGTCAAGTTTAAAAAACACGCCGATGGACTTTTTCAGTTACTTTTGTGGTTGTCTTAAAGAGACTTGGTTTAAAAAAAAAATGTTCCCACTTGTTAATTAGGGTAACAGAATTGGAACTGTTGAATTACTGTCTCAGGAATTTACCCAAGATGCCCAAGCCCTCTAAGAATACTCCAACAATACTCTTGGCGTTTTTGTTTTTTCTCAGATGGCAGGGTCCAGCCCCTGCACCAAAGGCTGTCATCGTTTCATGGTTTCTATTCTCCGATGCTGCCTGTGAGAACTTTGGGCCATTCTTTGCTGTGGATTTCTTGAGACTATGCTATGCTTTCCTATCAACCGTAGTCCTGCTATTCTGCGTCTGCAGATGCTGCTTCCCTGGCTGTATCATCAACTGTCATGCACTGTTCTATGCTTCCGGTGCTTTGTTCTGTTCGCCAGACTCCCTGTTCTCCCAGCACCTGCAGGGCGGCTGGCCTCCCCCATGGGCAGGCGTCCTTTCAGGTTCCAGCTTCTTCCATTATAAACTTTGTCTTAATTACTTTCTTAGCACTAAGAGACAATACCCAACACCCTAACTTTAAGGAGGAAGGGTTTATTTTGGCTCAAAGTTTGTAGAGGCTTTAGTGCCATAGTCAGTGGCAGGAAGAACAGAGAGAGAGAGAGAGAGAGAGAGAGGGAGGGAAAGAGGGAGGGAGAGATAGAGAGAGAGAGAGAGAGAGAGAGAGAGAGAGAGAGAGAGAGAGAGAGAGAGAGAGAGAAGGGAGGGAGAGAGAGATCAGATCCTCATGATCCAATCACCTCCCCAAAGCTCAACCTATGAGGCTTTGGGGAGACGACTAGATATAAACAATAAGAACTTTCCCCGAACAGTTTCTTGGTTTAACAACACAAACAAATGTGAAATATAGCTTTTCCATGCTTGCTTCAAATACTATAGTTTCATCATTTTTATTCCAATGAGGTTGTGTTATACTTAAATAAGTATTCCCATAAATATTACTTTATGTGAATTGTGAAAATGGCCTTTCACATAGGAAACTGCTTTTGTCTATTTGCAGTTCTTTTAAGTAATAAAATGCAAATGAACCTCACCTTTAATGGAAATTCTAAGAAAAAAAAATATTAGAGGATCTTTAAGGGTGCTATAATCTAACTGAACTGTAGTAATTTCTATCTTGATGCTCAGGGTAGAAACCCTGGACACAATTATCACACTTCTTTACCAGCCTCAATCTGAATCTAGATATAGGGAACTGACAACTGGGCAAGAAGGAACAAGATGTGTGAACCTGTGTGAGATTTTGGAAGACTGAGCCGTAAGTAAGGTTAACGAACACCAGCGCTGTTCTCCTGACAAATGTAAACAAAAAACCTGGCTGGAGACAGGCCATCATAAATAGTCATGGCTGACAGCTGTATAAGAAAAGAGAGGGTAGGTGGGAAAAAAAACATGACAAAATTTATTTGATCATAATCCTATATGAAATAGGAGATTTCAAATGGAAAACCTGAAGGAGCATACTGAGCTGCCCATTTCTATGCTTAGGTTTAAAATGTAGCTGCATTGAAACATAAGTCAATAAAACAGTTATGCTTTAACAGAAAGGAGGTGAGGGAGGGAATCCCAGCAGGCCTGTCTGCTTCGGCTGTTCTTCGCCTCTCCTGGTACGGGCAAGATCCTTTCTGGAAAGGGGATCTTATAATCTACTACCCAAAACATACTTTCAGAATTCTAAGTTAGGTGAAGAAGAGCTCTAGTTTCTGTGACCCACCTCTAGGAAGAGGAATTCTAGTTTCTGTCCTCACCTCATAGGAAAATGAAGGATGAGAGAGACAGGTGAGCAGAAGATCCCAGAAAAAGTTTGCTCTGAGGCCTTTAGCTCTGGTTGTCAGTGTGTGAGACCCAAAGTCTCTTACTATAACAGGTATCACTGGTGTGAACACTTGTGACGGAATATCAGGCAATGTGCTAAGCCCTTGAGTTGCTTCATTCTTGAGTAGTCTCTGGTACTGTTCTCAAATCAGATATGGGAAAACTGAGGTTTAGAGAGGTTACTTCATCCAAGAGCACAAAGAAAATAATTGCTGGATTAGGCCTGTGAATACCTGTGATCCAACTTTCAATTCATGCCCTCTGGATTATATTACTTTCCTCTTCTTCACTAGGCTGCTTCCAGATTATCCTTCTATGACTCAAGAAACAATACAAAACAAAGGAGGAAAACAACAGACGTTTACTAGTTATAATTTTCAAGGTTTTTTTTTTTTTTTTACAAATAGAGTTTGTTTTATTTAAAAAAAAAAAAAAATCAGGGACCGGAACCAGCAGCTCCGGGCCCGCCGTGCCGTGTTTCCAGCGGACTGGGGAACCAGGGGCGGATGGACCGGAACCAGCAGCTCCGGGCCCGCCGTGCCGTGTTTCCAGCAGACTGAGGAACGAGCAGCGGGCGGACCGGACCCAGCAGCTCTGAGCCCACCATGCCGTGCTTCCAGCGGACTGAGTGAGCAGCACGCGGACCCGGCTGCAGGGTGCAGTCCATTTCCAGTGGACTGAAGGCCGCCCAGCAGCACACTGTATCCCAGAGCTGTGCAGTGAGGAGTCAGACATGGAGGTAACTCATAAGCTCAAAGTATCCAGTATAGAATCTAACAAACCTTTTT
>PVIC010009914.1:0-37934 GCA_004025085.1 Thryonomys swinderianus
TCTCCCCTCTGCACAATGCAAGTTCCTTGGTTATTTTTAATTTTCAACAGGATTAGAGATTGTCCTCGTGACTTTCCTATACAGATTTTATATCCTATCTCTGCATATGTTTGTGTGTATGTGTATGTATGTATGTAGGGTGCCACCCCCAGTCTTGGAAATCAAACTCAGGATCTTATGCTTGTGAGGCAGACATTGGAAATACCAGCCCCTCCTGTGTATAATTCATATTAAAATTTTTTTAATTCATTTATTTGCTTGTCATGGAAAATTTCAAACATACACAGAAGAGGAAGGAAAGAGTAATGAACTCCTGTGCCTGTATATTGGTGTCACCAAGCAGTTGTCCACTCATTGCCAGTCCATTTTAATATGTGTCTTTTTTTCTGTTTTATTTGTAGTTCAGACTGGCTTTGAACTCACTATGTAGCCTGGGTTGCCTCGAACTCTTGATAAACCTCCTGTGGCTCAGCCTTCTCAGTGCTGGGATTTTCATCTGTATTTCAACCTTACCATGAACCTCAGATTGTTTGGAAGCATATCCTAGCCGTATTATTTTATTTGTAAATAATATAAATAAGACTTTTTGAAAGATTATCCTTTTCGGTAACTATGACACACCACTGTCACACCCAGAAAGGGGGGGGGACGATTCTATTAGTTTCCAGTTGCTTCATACACATTCTTTTAACTTTGTGTGTTTGAAACAGGATTAAAATGAAATCCATAAAAGCAAAAGTATGTATTCTGAGTCTCAAATTTTCTCTTATTTTTGTTTTTTGGAGACAGTGTCTCACTCTGTAGTACAGCCTGACTTTGAACTTCCAATAATCTTCCTATCTCGGCCTTCCAACCCCTAGGATTAGAGGTGTGGGACACCATGCACAAGTTTAAATACTTTCGCTGTAGAAGTTTCTCCCTTTCATATATTTTATTTATTCATGAAACTCTAGCGATATTGTATATAATCTCTGTTTTTCTAAGATACGTATTTAATTGTTGAAGTACAATTTACTTTTAGACCATGAGCAACATAATTTTTGAGGTAATTGTTTTGTTTTTTTCATTTTCTGTGAAGCTATTGTTTCTTACAATCTACATATCAAAAATAAGTCTGTGTGTCAACATTAAATTTAGACTTGTCTGTTTGCAAAGATAATGTAGAGTGGCAGTGAGTATGGAAAAAGACTGGGTGTCACGTCAATGATATTTGAGCAGTTAGTTGAATAGAGGCTGTGTTTAGGGGGAAACATTAGATAATTTATTTTACTCTCCATTATTAAGCAGTCCTGACCTGTTATTTCTTGGAATATAAATTTTTAAATGCTATTTCTTTTTTCCATTTACTCAGCACAAACATTTCACAGAAGATATTCAAACAAGGCAGTATCGCTCCCTGGAGGTCCTGATAGGCTCTGGCTATAACACCCCGGCTGACATCTGGAGCACAGCGTGCATGGTGAGTTTTCTGTCCGCCCTCAGCTTCACTCTGTACGGGGCAGTGTGGGCCTTGCCCTTTGCTGCTTTTAGTAGGCCAGCATATTAAGGAACAGAAGAGGAACTGCTTGTAGAAACTGCGTCACAGTGTCTAGAGAGGTCTGAATTGAAGACAGTTGCTATAAGGCATGGTTGGTTTGGATTTGCAGCATCTTCAGAATTATTTTTGCATCTTTGCAAGTCACAAGAATAAAGCACAATCGGGCCAGAGGGTTAGCTCAGTGGTTCTGGCGCCTGCCTCACAAGCGCAAGGCCCTGAGTTCGATCCCCAGTAACCACATACAATGCCGGGCGTGGAGACTCAGGCCCACCAGCAATCAACCAGCAATCAGCACCACATACCACAGTGCTGGGCGTGGTGGCTCACGCCTGTCATCCCAGCACTCAGGAGACAGAGGCAGGAGAATTGCTGGCTTTCCTGGGCTACATAGTGAGCTCAGGGCCAGCCTGAACTACAAAGTGAGACCCTGTCTCAAAAAAAAAAAAAGAATAAAGCACAATCATTCATTGGGTTTATAAATTGTTTCTTTGTTCCTAGCAAGTAAAACTCAAATAGATTTAGTTAATGCTAAATGATTTCCCACACGGAGCCTTACATTGGAATGTGTTATATTGTTCCCTGAAATCAAATATATTCCTCCTGATCTCTCCTCCTTTGTCAGTCTGTCTTACATGTTTGTTTCTCTCCCATGAGGCTATCGCATCCTGCTGCCAGGAGTCTGTTTTCTTTGTTAGGCTGGCATGTAATGAGTTGGTACTTGCAGTGAATCTCTAATGCTAACTTCCCAGAGCTTTTGCATTGCTGATAGTTTGTTTTGTTTTGTTTTGTTTTGTACTCAGGACCTTGAGCTTGTGAGGCAGGCACCTGAACCGCTGAGCTAAATCCCCAGCCCAGAGCTGGTGGGTTAAGGGAGTTAGTTTCCCACAAGTCTGCTCACATTTCAGACTCTGGCCTCCGGTTGCAGAGTACACAGCCACTGCACTTTGACCAGCTGGCTGTAAATTTAGAGGCTCCCACTACCCTCTCCAAAAGCGCCAGACTTACACCTTCACTATAGAGGGCACAAACGAGGTCTGCAAGTACCAGACGGGAAGCTTCTGTGTCCTCAGCGTACGTCACCTTCCTGGTGCCCTGGTGTGTATCACCAGCCGAGGAAGTTCACCCAAGCTTTTCAGAGTCCATAATTAGACACGATTGATGTAGTGGTCATGGAACGGTGCTCGGTGTCCAGCCTCACTTCTTCCCCTGGGGGTGGGGAGGCCAGCAAGCCCCAACCTGCTAATCACGTACTTGGTCTTCCCGCCATTTATTAGAGTTCCTGCCGCGAGGCAGCATGTTAGTATAAACTTAGCGAAGGCCCACAAGGTCCACTGTGGATGGCAAACACCCCAAACACTTGGAAATTCCCGAGGTCTAACGACTCTCTTCCAGAAGATGGGTAAACACCAAACAATGTTTTTATATAACAGTACTTAATAAATATTAGTGAGCAGTCAAATGAGTTACAGAAGCAATCTAAGAATACTATTTAGTATTCTGGGAAAAACTTTAAAAAGGACAGATTCTCAGCTCCAGACTGTTTTAGGTCATAGCTTCTCTTCATTCCTGAAAACCTTTGTGCTCAAGTGTATTTGAATTAAAACCATGTTGTTGATGTGGTATAACCACATAAAGCACTTGGTCTTGGCATGTACCCTCAGTTAGAAGTCTGTCCAAAGTTAGGTGAGCTTGGATAAACAAGCACAAGATAAAAAAATATTGGAATAAAACCTCAGGTTTCTTTCTTACTACATTTCAAAGCTTTTTACTTTTAGAAATTTGATTTCAGTTGGTCTGCTAGAGAAAAAGTGAGGAAATGCCACCATCTATAAATATCATTTACAGGGGCCAATAGAGTTGGCTCAGTGGTTCCAGCATCTGCCTCACAAGCACAGGGTCCTGAGTTCGTACCCTGGTACCACACACCACAATGCTGGGTGTGGTGGCTCACGCCTGTCATTCCAGCACTCGGGAGGCAGAGGCAGGAGGATTGCTGAGTTTGAGGCTAGACTGGGCTACACAGTGAGTTCAGGGCCAGCCTGAACTACAAAGCGAGATCCTGTCTCAAAAATATATATATATCATTGACAGATGATGTCTGATACATTATAAGGAGTATGTTTTAGCAGGGCATGGTGGTGCACACCTATAATCCCAGCACTGCAAGAGACTGAGGCAGGAGGATCACAAGTGAGCCTACCTAACCTGGGTGACTTTTTATTGCGACTTGGTCTCACAATTAAAAAATGAAAAGGGCTGGCGATGTAGCTCATAGCAAAAGCCCTGAGTTCAAACCTCCAGTGTTACAAGAAGAAACAAACAGGAGGGCTTCCTAAAATACGGTTGTTAATAATGGGTTATGTACTACAAGAAGGTAAAGACTTTGGGGTTTTTTTATGTTCCACATTCCTATTTTGTTTGAGAGCAGTAGGTCCTGCTTGTTACTGTTTTCAGGGTCAGGCAAAGAAGGCAGGCAAAACAATAAAGGAAGACACAGTCTCACCCCGTAGTTCTCGACCTCCTCACACAGAATTTCCTCAAGCGAGGGGAGGAGCAGAGCCTTTACCTGACTGATACGAGACAGTATCATGGAAACCTAAGCCTATTTGTTTCTTAATTTTCTCTTGTTCTGCCAGTAAACATGGGAAATGTTGCTTCACTTTTAGACATACTCCAAGTAGAAATAAATCCTGGCCTAACAGAAGGGCCTAGAAATCTGGATCATCCCCCATCCATCCAGTGCAATTAGTTGTCAGAAAGACTTGGACCCTTCTGTGCTCACTTCGGCCGCACATATACTAAAATTAGAACGATACAGAGAAGATTAGCATGGCCCCTGCACAAGGATGACACGCAAATTTGTGAAGCGTTCCATATTTTTACTAATAAGTGAAATAAATAGATCACAGATAGGCAAATACTGGATCTTCTCTTTGATATGAGCACCTATAGATGCAAATGAGCTCTAGAAAGTATGACAGATTTTGTAGAATGGGAAATTTCCAAAGGAAATTTGGTGTGAGAATGTAATGAGGGGAAGGAATAAATATGATTATGAAAGAAAATAAAAGAGCATGTATATAGGGCCGGGGGAGTGTGGGTGGGTAGGGATGTGGGTAAAAAATGAGATTAACTTGTGTCATATATTGGTACAAATTCCCCAGTGTTACGTGTGATTGTGAGATGTATATAAATTGAACCAATAAAGAATTCAATTTATTTTTAAAAAAAGAGCATAATGCATTGCATCCCAGACCTCCTGGACTCAAGTGATGCTCCCGCCTCAGCCTCCCGAGTAGCTCAGGCTACAGTCTAGCGCCACCACGCCCGGCTAGCTATATGTATTTACAAGATAGAGAAAAAAAGGCCAGGGATGTAGCTCAGTGGTGCTGTGCCTGCTGTACAAGATCCTGAGTTCAGTCCCTGGTACAAATTGCATGTCTTTTTCTGCTCCATAAGTTGCTGTGTGGCAAACCAGTAGTACGTTAAGGGAAAAATTAGAGCATAATTTTCAGTTGCCCTCTTTTCCAACTACAAAGAAAATCTAAAGAGGACTGAGTTGCTCTGTGGAGCTTGTGACTTGTTTTAAATTTTAAATTGTACATGTTTAGGGAATATAGTGTGATTTTTAGTAAACAATACAATGTATAATGATCAAATTTGAGTGTTAGCATGATTGTCTGCTCATTTCTTTGTGGTAAGAACACTCACAGTTCTCTCCAGCTATTTTGAAATATACAAAATATTATTTGTTGGGCCAGAGATTTAGTTCAGTGGTTTTGGCGCCTCCCTACCAAGCTCAAAGTCCTGAGTTTAATCCCCGGTAACCATATACAACAAAACCGTACGTGGTGACTCACACCCACCAGCCATCAGTACCACATACCACAGTGCTGGCTGTGGTGGCTCAGGCCTGTCATCCCAGCACTCATGAGGCAGAGGCAGGAGGATTGCTGAGTTCGAGGCTTGCCTGGGCTACATAGTGAGCTCAGAGCCAGCCTGAACTACAAAGCGAGACCCTGTCTCAAAAAAAAAAAAAAACCAACAGCAACAAAAAAAATGTGTGTGTGTATAAAATTTGTTAATTACAGTCGCTACTGAACCACAGAGCACTAGAACTTAGTTGTGTGTGTGACTGTACTCATTGTCTAGTCTCTTCCTGCTCTTTGGTGGGTTGTTTTGTTTGTACTTCTTTGTATTTTATTTTTGTTGTTTGGGTTTTTTTCCCCAGTTTATTAAAATATGGATCTAAAGGAAAATTCTTTAGAAATAATCTTAAACGTTTTTGAAAAATGGTCATCTGCAGATTTTTTCAAGAAAGAAATTTAATATTGAGTCAGATCTTGGAAGGCGTTCTTTTTCTTTGATGCTTTCATATGTTCTTTTTGTAGGCCTTTGAACTGGCCACGGGAGATTATTTATTTGAACCTCACTCAGGGGAAGAGTACACCCGCGATGAAGGTGAGTCTGTGCAGGGAGCCGCGCGTCCGTGAGTGGCTGACACCTTCAGTGCACAGTGACGAGCCTCAGTAGTGTCCCAAGTGTGTGGAGGCCCTCAAAGATAGAAATACGAAACATCTTTTATACTGATTTACCAGCTAAACTGGATGTCTTAGAAAAGATCCTGAAGAGCTCTAGTACAGGGTTAGATGAAATTCGCAAATTGGTTAAACTAAAATATTTTTATCAGTTAATTTTTTCTTCACTACCTATTTATCTCCTTGATTAATCAATCACTGAGTCTTTACCTGATTGAGATTTACCTGGTTGTCAGCCCATTTTGCCTGTGGTGTTGTGTGGAGATTGGTGACTGATCCGGGAGCACCACTTCAGTGCAGGCTGGGTTCTCTTAGATCTTGTAACACCATTTTTTTTTTCCCTGTCTCTGAAAATTCAAGCTTTTTCTTTTTAGATGTTACTGATGACTAGATTTCCATTTTAAAATAAAATATAATGGATTTAAATTTGTGGTACCATGTGGGGGAAGCCACGCTGTCATTTGCCCTCTGTAGGCCGTGGAAGACTGTCTCATTTTCCACCATGGCCATCCACCTAATCAGATGAGTTAATTTGAATGAAAAAGATAGTTAGAGATGTTTGACCTTTTTCTGTGGTTTGGGGAGCATTACTTGGTTTTCAAGAGTAAGGAGGGTGGCTGTGTAGGAGCAGACCCAGCGGTGGCCAGTGTAAAGAACCCTTCCTTCTGCGCTTCCCTCCAGGCACACTGTGCCCCCACAGATGTCAGGGGACATTGTTGGGTCTGCCGGCTGATGTGCCTATGAGACACTGTGAGGGAATGTTAAGCTCATTCCCATGGCTAAGTGCCTATTTCGGTATGTGTGGTTTGGACATGCTCTTATCTGTGTGTGCTATTTATGTGTGCCCCTTGTTGTTAGATACTATAATTACTGCCCATATACATACTTGCTTTTTGCCCTTTTTTCCGCTCAGATTTTTTGTGGGATGCAAGTTTGGAGTTGGAGTTTGCTAGTGTTTTTCTGTGCCCTAATGCACTTTGATTGTAAATATCAGTATGTGCCACAGGACGCTTACAGTGACAAGAATTACAATGAATAGGGCCAGAGGGTTAGCTCAGTGGTTCTGGCGCCTGCCTCGCAAGCACAAGGTCCTGAGTTTGATCCCCGGTGACCACATACAATGCTGGGCGTGGAGACTCACGCCCACCAGCAATCAGTACCACATAGCATATACCACAGTGCCGGGTGTGGTGGCTCACGCCTGTAATCCCAGCACTCAGGGACAGGAGGATTGCTGAGTTCAAGGCTTGCTTGGACTACATAGTGAGCTCAGAGTCAGCCTGAACTACAAAGCGAGACCCTGTCTCAAAAAAAAAAAAAAAATTACAATGAATAGACCCTAAAACTGCCATGCTGAATATTACGTATGAAAAGTCCCAAGAAGGAGACAAGGAAAACCACTTTCCCTAAATATTTAGATCCTAATATATTCTTCTTTGATTAAACAATAGTAGTAGTCTTTAAAGAATCATTGCTTTAGACCAAGGATTTAGATCAGTGGTTCTGGCATCTGCCTGCAAATGCACTGTTGTGAGTTTGATCCCCAGTACCACATATCACAGTGCCAGGCATGGTGGCTTGTGCTGTACTCCCAGCCTCAGGAGGCAGAGGCAGGAGGATTGCTGAGTTCCACGCTTGCCTGGGCTACATAGTGAGCTCAGGGCCAGCCTGAACTACAAAGCAAGACTCTGTCTCAAAAAAACTTAAAAAAAAATAATAATTGCTTCTTGTATAAGTTTATAGTAAAAGACACTCTAATTCTATTCACCCCTTAATGTTCTCATCTTGGCTATTGTTAATGGTGATTCATGCAAAGGATTTATTTCCAGGCCTTGGCTAAAATCAGAAATGTCTTAGCAGATAGGTACTTGTTACCAGACAAACTCAACCAGTAGTGCTCAAAAGTGGTGGTGAATTTACCAAGTCTTTGAAGAATCACATCACTAGATCCTTTTAGAGAGAATGAGAGCACATGTTCAAAGGCATAATGGGTACCTCTCACCATGGTATTTTCCCTGGAAGATACTATAGTTGGAAGTTTTTTGTGGTACCAGGAATCAAACTCAGGACTTTGCGCTTATAAGGAAGTCATGGTATCACTGATCTAAAATCCCAGGCTCTGGAAGGCTTTTTGATGACTTCTTTTAACCCCTACTGATTTTATAACTATAGGATTAAAGGCATTTATAAAAGCTTTTGTCTCACAACGAGGCATTGTTTTTTTGATTATTTGAGGCATCATTTTTCAAAATACCTGTATGTGCTTAATTTCTGTCGCCTGAGCCAGGGATTTAGCTCAGTGGTTCCTGCATCCTCCTTGCAAATGCAAGGTCCAAGTTCCAACCATGGTACCAAAAAAAGAACCCAAAGACTTAATTCTGTCACCTCAAGAACGAAAGGGGCAGCAGAGCTCCCTGGAGGTTTGAGTCCTGGTTGGTGCCAGGTGAACCCTAAGCAGAGTCTGCCCGCATCCCTGGCAGTGCTCACAGTCCACAGCCATGCTTTGTCAGTTTGATAAGTCACACGGACTTGGAAATATTAGTAGTCTACAGTCAATTTGTACTAATTTCTGAATGATTAAAAATATAGTAGGTGGGGGAAGCTTTGAGCCAGCCATGGTCAGATGTGGGTTTTCATTTGAGTTCCAGCACTTAGCCCTGAATCTTTAAGTAAGATATATGGCTTTTTCTGAAGTTCATTTGTCTCATCTTTAAAGTATTAATCTTTGGCCTGGTTTTGTTTTGTTTTGTTTTGTTGAGACAGGGTCTCACTTTGTAGTTCAGGTTGGCTCCAAGCTCACTATGTAGCCCAGGCAAGCCTCGGACTCAGCAATCCTCCTGCCTCTGCCTCGTGAGTTCTGGGATGACAGGCATGAGCTACCACGCCTGGCCCTGTGGTATGTGGTTACTTGGGATTGAACTCAAGACCTTGCACTTGCAAGGCAGACACCAGAACCACTGAGCTAAATCCCTGGTCCAAAGACTCATGAGTTAACTACATCATACTGTGGCTTTGTCATGAACATTCATATATGTGATGATCTTTTACTCCTTGAAGCCCAGAACAGTATTCTAAATTAATAACATTCCTAGAACTCGTAAAGCATGTTGGCACTTTTAACCTTACCTAAAAACCTCACCTGAACCTAGATATATAAACAAAGTAAAGCAAAGTTGTACACAGACCTCAAGTCCAGGGTGAAACTTGCCAGCCTGGTCAGGTGAGCAGTCAGCCACCTGAAATAATTCCCAGCTTTCCCAGGCTCCCCATAAATATCTTTGGTTTTAAACAGTTGGTCCTTGGAAAAGCTGTTCATAGGTAGACCTCTTTGGCAGCTTGACCTTGATCCGGTTCTTGTCCTGTTTTAGACCACATTGTGCCAAGTGTAGAGCTGATAGGCAGGATTCCAAGACATTTTTCCCTCAGTGGGGAATGTTCACAAGACTTCACCATTCACACGGTGCAGCTACTAGTGTGAGTTTCCATCTACCAAGACACTGAGCATCCACACAAAGATTCCTCTTAAAATCAGCCAGGTCTTGGGCCGGAGGGTTAGCTCAGTGGTTCCAGCGCCTGCCTCGCAAGCACAAGGTCCTGAGTTTGATCCCCGGTAACCACATATAATGCTGGGTGTGGAGACACGCCCACCAACAGTCAACACTGCATACCACAATGCCGGACGTGGTGGCTCACGCCTGTAATCCCAGCACTCAGGAGGCAGAGACAGGAGGATTGCTGAGTTCGTGGCAGCTTGCCTGGGCACCATAGTGAGCTCAGGGCCAGCCTGAACTACAAAGCGAGACCCTGTCTCAAAAGCAAAAAAAAAAAAAAACATCAGCCAGGTCTTATTAATGGAGTGGTTGCCTGAACTCTTTGTGATCTGGGTTTTTTTTGGATTGGTGTTAGGTAGGTACAGTCCACTTCTTCCCAATTAGGACAGAAAGCAAACTTGGAGTGCTTTGCAAAGAGGTGTATGTGCTGTTCCTTCTGTCAGCACTCAGAGCCGCCATTTGTTACTCCTAACATGTGTTTCTTTTCTCCTCCCTCTTGAAATGGCTGAAACATACAGATCATATTGCATTGATCATAGAACTTCTGGGGAAGGTGCCTCGCAAGCTCATTGTGGCAGGAAAATATTCCAAGGAGTTTTTCACCAAAAAAGGTAAAACAAATGTGTTTATTCCCAGACACTGAGGGGGCAAAAGTGTTTCAAACTGCAAAGGTAGGTACAACTGGGTACCTGTTCCTAGTATACTAAGAAAGGTGACCTTACCATGAGTGCTGAAGTGTGACTTGGTAGAGACAGGTGAACTGACATGATCGGGAGCAGAGGCTAGAGTCAGAGTGTGGAATCCTACCTGGTCCTTCACTTTGGACACAGTCTCACTGTGCTAAATGAGGAGGAAGATAGCCTCATTTTCAGTTTGTTGAGCCTTGTGTAGTGCCCGAGGCATAGCCGCTGGTTGCTGTTCCTGCAACGAGACTTCTGGAAAGCAGGTGAGGCTTTGCTGGCATCTGACCTAAGAGCTGTCCCTCCTGAAGGGAAGGGATTTTGAGCTTCGGTCAGGAACTACCTCTACTGGCTCTGTCTCCTCGTGGGACTTAACACAGTCATTCGCACATTAGTCGTGCAAATTAATAGAACAGTTTTGTAAGATTCTGTGATTACAAGTTCATGAAAGGAACAAAACTATGGCTTTGAGTTTCTGCCTTCATAATATATTTCCTACCCATCCCAAATAAAACAAATATGGAAACCTAAGTGGGGCCTCTTTTCTCCATTGTGCCACGGTTCTTCCTTTCCTTATAGCCTCTGCACAAGTGCTGAGAAAAATTATTCTTCTGAACTCTTGACCGGAGCATCCTCGGAAACATGACCCTTTCCTAAACTTCTTGGGTGGAAATATGGTGAAATGCTTCAAAGAGTTCTTCCTTATGTGCAGAAGTCAGTTTAAGTTGTGTGTGTGTGCATGCGTGCATGTATGTGCCAAGTAAGTTTGATTAAACAGCTCTATTTGCTGTCCTCAGGAAAGTCAAAATAAGTTTCATATGCGAAAAGATTCTCAGCAGCTTTTATTTTCCTAGCCATTAATAATTGATTAGCTTAGCCAGGTATAGCGGGGCACATGTGTAGTCCTGTACTCTAGGGGTCTGAGACAAGGGTCACAAATTTAATCCAGCCTGGGCACCTTAGTGACTTTTTTTTTTTTTTTTGAGACAGAGTCTCACTTTGTAGAGACCCTGAGCTGGCCCTGAGCTCATTATGTAGCCCAGGCAAACCTCGAACTCAGCAGTCCTCCTGCCTCTGCCTTCTGAGTGCTGGGATTACAAACAAGTCACCATGCCCAGCACTCTGGTATGTGGTACTGAATGCTGGTGGGTGTGAGTCACCACGCCCAGTATTGCTGTCTGTGGTTATGGGGGACCAAACCAGGGACTTTGCACTTGCCAGGCAAGCGCCAGAACCACTGAGGTAAATCTCTAGCCTGGCAGCTTAGTGATTCAATGAGACCCAGTCTTGAAGTTTAAAAAGGGCTGGGGATGTAGTTCAGTACAGAGTACTTCAGGAGACTGAAGTAAAAGGATCATTTTAGCCCAGGAGTTTTTGACTACCCCAGCAGTAATCCAAGACTCTGTCTCCTAAAATTGTCACTTGAGGGCTGGGAATGGCGGCCATTGATGGAGCTCGTGCCTAGCAATCCCAGTGCCACTGAGCTACATCCCCAGCCCCTTTAATTTTTCTTTGAGACAGGCTGCCCTTGAATTTGCAATCCTCCTACCTCTGCCTTCTGCATAGCTGGGATTACAGGGCAGATTGTTCTTACTGTGTGAAGATAGACTGTCTCTGACATCACATAAAACCACATAGAGACCTCACGTATGAGGGCGGAGGCATTTAATATTTACTTTAGTAAATAACTAGTTCCTGATTTCCAGGCATACTCCAGTTACCTGGGACCAAAAAACTCCAGGAAGAAAGGGGGAATTATCTTAAATTTTTAGGATCATTTGACAAAGAGAGGCATTTCTTGAGATTCAGTAATAAAGAAGTGTTTCATGGGTGGAACACGAGATTCCGATTGCAAAGTTCAGTCCTGTATAGACTACCTGGATTAGCCCCTGGGTTTCCACAGGAGGATCTTGTCACTTGTCAATGTTGGTCCGTTTCTTTTGTACTGTCTTCACCACAGGTGACCTGAAACACATCACGAAGCTGAAACCCTGGGGCCTTTTTGAGGTTCTAGTGGAGAAGTATGAGTGGTCTCAGGAGGAGGCGGCTGGCTTCACAGATTTCTTACTGCCCATGCTGGAGCTCATCCCGGAGAAGAGAGCCACTGCTGCCGAGTGTCTCCGGCACCCTTGGCTCAACTCCTGAGCCCGCTCAGCCCCTCAGCAGCAGAGATCACTACACTGACCATCCACCCTCCTGGCGCCAAGCATTTTCCTCTTTTCAGGGTGAAGCTCTTTCTTCAAGTTTCTAGATATTTTCCCCCTTAATCGACCATGTTCATTTGGGTCTGCTTGCTTGACTATGTAGAGATCCCCACTGCCTTCAGGTATCCCAGGTGAATTTGGCCTTAGTGGGGTTTTGCCAAAGACTAATGAACTAAAAATGTGAAATAGCTTCCAACCCTCACCCTGGTGTCTCCATCAGGGTGTCCTTTAAATTACACGCATCCTCTTTGAAAAGAGCTCTGAAGATACAGGAGCCCGTCCTTTCACTCACTCACTCTGAGAGTCAGACTCCTAGTGTGCGTATCATCCGGGCAGAAGGATGAGGAAGGAGGGATGGGTGTTCAGTCTGTGTACAACAGAGACATTAAACTTGGCTGCATCCAGGCTGCGCACCATATTCCTGGGTTGTTTCTCTTGTTTTCTGTTTTTGTTTTTTCCTGAAACTTCTACCTTTTTGAAAGAGCTGTATAAACACCAAATTTGGGTACCATTTTACCACAGTTCAAAGCACAGTCATATTCTTCTCATCCTTTAATAATACTAAAGCCCTCAAATCTTCAGTCTGACTTTTAATGTAAAGAGAAATGGAACTGTTGAATACTAGTTTCTTGGGAGCCCAAAGCTGTTCACTCCTTTCCTGTGTGTCTTCTGTTACCTAAAAGTGAGTTACTCTAATTGGCTGTTTGACTTTTCGTTTTGTAAATCCCTGGTTGGCACTTTACCCCGTGCACTTGAGTTTATTAGCCTGTAACTAAAGAACCAGGATGACCCCAGAGTGGAGGTCTTCGTTTCAGAGCTTTCCCGTCTAAGGAGAGGATGTCCTAGAGGTCTGCTTCTTTTCCAAACAGGGCTCTGCTTTTATTTAAGCTTTTCATGTTGCCCAAAATTGTAGTTTTGAGCAGTTTCCATTGAGGGTTTGCCATTCTCATTTTCTCAGTCTTGAATGAAACCCTGAATAAAAGAATCAAGGGGAAGGGTGGGATGGCACTTTTTTTATTGACCATTTTTGCTCACTGACTTTCTAAGGTTAGCCATTCTCTGCTGCTCTTTCCTAATATAAGATTATAACTGCAATTTTGAGATGATTGAAATGTACTTGAGGCTTTGTGAATTTCATATTAGGATTGGCCTCTCACGGACTTGCCCAGCCACGACATACTCCTTGGATGATGTTGGGTAGTAAAAGAGGAGGGTTGGGTCATAGCCGCTGACTCAGCAATGGACCACGCGGACCTTGAAGATAACGGCATTCTTGGGAAGTAGCTGTGGAACTCTTAATTTACAGGAGGCCAGGAGGGCGACACGAGGCTCTGCCCGCGAGCGACAGGGAAGCTGTCCGACAGCCAACTTTGCGTGTAGGCAGCTGGAGTTTATTTCTGTCATTTGCCGCCACCACGGGAAAAGTGATGATGTCCATTTAACTCATAAACATTATTCTGAGAAACTGACCAGCCACTCATCGAATCCTTGATTGGTTACTCCTGAAATCAGACGTGTTCCTGTAGAAAGAATCAAGTCAGGCTATCTATGCATCAAGAACAGAGATGATCTCACACAACGGCAGGGAAATTCTTCAGCAATCCTAATGTACTCTGGATTCTCAACTGTATTCATGTCTAAAGCAATAGCAGATCTAGCTGCAGTCTCTCCTACTTGGTGAAACCCCAGCTGTGGAGTTTCAGAATTCTGATGATGGTGTTAGCATGAAAACGCCAAAAGGCGTAACTGAACCGAAGGCTTTACATGACGATTGACAGGATAGGAATTTCGAATAGGAGAGAGAACTCACAACTTCATTTTGGAAACTATTCCCACTGAAGAAGGGATTTCCGCCCAGACATTTAAGGAGCCAGATAAATGAGATCTGAAAACAGGCAGCTGGAGACCTTGACCTTCCGTGTACTCACAAAAAACTTTTTTGAGCTCAATCATAACACTGTCAAATTACCATGATCTCACTAAAGAATTTCTATTTGCTGTTAAGAATAAAGCCCTCATACATTTTTATTCTTTCTACTGAGTGCATTGTCTGTTTTCTTTCCAAATGCAGCACAATAAACAAATTATTTAATGACTTACATGTTTCCAGAAATTTCTGTGTATTTTTGCTCAAGTTAATCTGGCCCTAGCAATTGGAAGAAGAAATTAAATATATTTTTTGAACTTCAGTATAACTTGTGTAGAATGTGTACGTGTGTGTGTGTGTGTGTGTGTGTGTGTGTGTGTGTGTGTTGCAAAGTACTAAGGCAGCATGGACAACATGCAGACTCATACACACCAGCAATCAGTACCACATAACCACAGTGCCGGGCATGGTGGCTCAACCCTATAATCCCAATCACTTGGGAGGCAGAGGCAGGAGGATTGCTGAGTTTGAGGCTTGCCTGGGCTACATAGTGGGCTGAAGGCCAGGCTGAACTACAAAGCAAGACCCTGTCTCAAAAGAATAAAGTCTAGGAATTTTGAGAATGTTAAATGTTTAGAAATTTTAGCTAAGGAATTAAGTTTACCTTCAAGTTTAGTTCTGTTTATAGTCCACTTTTTTTATTTTTTAATACAGTATGAGCCTTGTGATCTCAGTGGCAGAAGCGGACTGCCTACAGAAACACTGTTCACAGTTGTGCTGCTGAGACACCGTTTGCACTGCTTGCTTTGGACTGACGAGGTCCAGAAGGCAGTGGTCGACACTGGAAATAGCGTGTCCTCCCAGACTTGGGAGTTCACTACAAGGGACTGAGGCTCTTTTGTAAATGAGTGTATTGCAAAACCGTCCCATCAGCATGTAACGCTGCTAGAATAACCTTTGTGCCAATAAACCATTCCAATACGTGCTCATTTCATCAAAAACTTGGCTGCGTAATTGAAAACCTTCCAGAAGGCCCTAGTGGGCTAGAGATCTACTGCGGCGCACTGTGCCCGCGGGCGAGAACAAGGTCCTGAGTATGGGGGCAGCTGTTGATCCCACCTCCGCGCTTTCGTGCCTTTGTGTCCTCTGCTTGCCTGGAATGTGGGCTGTGCGTTCTGACCGTTCTAACAAGAATCTGGGGACGGGATAGCATGTCTAAAACTAGCCTACTGTGGTTTTTGTTCCCTCCTTCCCTCCCTCCCACATCTTTTGTTGTTCTGAGACGGTGTTGCTCTGCAGTTCAGGCCAGCCTTAAACTCCGAGCCTTCCTTCCCTCTGGCGCTGGGCTTACCTGGCTCTTTCTGTTCGGAACCCTTGTCCTGCCGGCTGCCATATGTGAGTGCCCTCAGGCAGACACCCAACAAGGGGCAGGCCCTCGGTCCCGCAGCCCAAGAACAACCATCCGAACAACTTCTGAGCCTCGGGTTGGAGCCAACATAATTGCAGCCTTGTGAGAAATGGTGAAGCCAAGAACTTAGCCAAGAGGATTCCGTGCTGGGATCCTCACCCACAGAAGTTGTGAGATGAGCGTGTTAAGTTCCATGACAATCTGGACCTGCCTAGCACTAGGTGGCTCGGTCGGGCTGTGTTCAGTGCAACCTTCACGTCTCCTTTGAGTTTCCTGCAGCTGTAAATGGCTCGTCCTGTGGAACCTGCCTTCTTGAGGCCGCTCCCAGGCGGACGGCCAAGCCAGAGTGGGGAAAGAAACAACTTGTTAGGAAGATGCCAAGCGCACTGATTTTTATTCTGTATGCTCTCAATGATAGAGGTTCAGGGTGTCCTATAGTTGTTTGTTTGTTTGTTTTTAAGTATTTAAAGGTAAAACTAGTTGGGAAAAGCTGTACCTGAAAAACCAAAATCACAGTTTCCTTGAAGATGAAGCAGAAGATGCTATCTGTGTTATGCGACTCAAACAGTTTTCAGGTCCTCCCCCAGCACTGGCCGCTGGATAAAGGGCCCTGCTGTGGCGGAGTTCACTGTCATGGCAAGAGTCAGTGTGGCCAGGGTGTCACCGGCTCCCCAGGCGCTGCCGTGGCCACCACCGTTGCCCGATCGGGAAGAAGCAGTGTGAGGGTGGAGAGACTCGGAACCTTCCTTGGTTAGGAAGGCCCGGAAGCTATCGAATTTGTTAGATTCTGTTGTTTCTCAAGCTCGCCTAAAAGAAATGTTTGTGAATCGAGTAGTTTTTCACCAAAAGAAAATACGAATGTGGCTGGTCTTGTAAGCCCGCTGCTAGGGACAAAGGGACCATGGTGACAGTTCTCATCGCCACCGGGGATGAGCCCTGGGACAGCACTGGCGTATTCGCCCTTCCTCCTCCTCGCACTCCTGGACCGCACGGAACAGCGCCGGGCCGGCAGGGAGGCTGCATTACATGCCCGCAGCCGAGGACAAGGAGATTCCCTGCGTCGCATGATGCATCAATCTCATGATGATTCATGAGAGCTGTCCCCGGCATTCGCTCCTCTCCACCTGAGGGACTAGTTCACCCCAGCAGTTTTTTACTATCGGGAAATGGACCGAGGCCCGACCTGCTCTCAGGCCCACCCTCTGCGGGCGGTCGACTGTGCGCACCCCCGAGGCAGGGTGTTCAGTGCAGCAGGGTGTGAGCTACACTGAAGCTGGCAGGCAGGGTGCCAAGTCCAAATCTGGTGTCAAGAAGTGCCCTCTAGGCTGGGCCTGTGGCACGCTCCTATAATCACAGCACGGAGGAGGCTGACGGTTCAAGGAGGATCGCTGTGGGTTCAAGGCCAGCCTGGGCCAGTGTGAGTTCAAGATCAGCCAGAACAACACAGCGGAACCCTCTCAAAAAAAAAAAAAATTCTGTATTCCTACAACAAATGGGAAGATTAAGTGCCAGATTTCTGAACCTGCTGGCCAGTTCTGGTTGGGTTAGGATGGGCACTAGAATGAACCACGCTTTGGTTGTTGCTCCTAAGGGTGCTGGGGGTGTCTCAGATTAGTCTCAAGAAGTTTTTTTGTTGTTGTTACCGGGGTGGTTTATGGTGCTGGGGTGGAACCCAGGGCCTCACTCATAGTTGGCAAGCAGGCGATCGATTGAGGACTGTTGGGCTCCACCCCAGAGCTGGGCTTTTAGGTCCTGTGTTTACTGATCTTCACAGGATCCGAGTCCCGGTGAGCTCTCCTTACCCTCTCTGAGCAGCCGCAAGAACAGAGAAGCCGAGGATCCTGCACCCTCAGCCCGAAGTGACAGCACAATCCAGTGCCCTCTTCAGCAGCCCTCGGTGTGGTCGGGGTCTCCAGACAAGTGCGTCTGTTCACAGAGCTGTGAGAGGCCCCGAGAGCCCTCCAGGGAGCGCGGGCAGTCCTCCGAGCGTCTCCGTGGGTGGTCTCTCTGCCCCGTCTGTGCCAGAGCGGCCGCAGCTCGCCCCTGAGGAGCAGGACAGGCAGCAGGAAGTCCGGTCTCAGGAGTCGTGGGGTCTCGTCCCACTGTGAAGGGCTTGGGGTCTCAGGGCTGGAAACCAGGGACGAGAAAGTTGGAAGGACAGAATTTGCATTTGTGAAGAACTAGATTCCCTTGTTTTCCATTGTCTGGGCAGCAGGTGATCTGTGAGGTATGAAAAACAAGATTGCACCGTTATAAAATGACATTTCTAGGACCAGAGATTTAGCTCAGTGGTTCTGGCGCCTGCCTTGCAAGCCCAAGGTCCTGAGTTTGATCCCAGGTTAACCACATACAATGCTGGGCATGGTGACTCACGCCCACCAGTAATCAATACCACATATCACAGTGCCGGGCATGGTGGCTCATGCCTGTCATCCCAGCACTCGGGAGGCAGAGACAGGAGGATTGCTGAGTTCGAGGCTTGCCTGGGCTACATAGTGAGTTCAGGGCCAGCCTGAACTACAAAGCGAGACCCTGTCTCAAAAAAAAATAAAAATAATGGGCCGGAGATTGAGCTCAGTGGTTCTGGCACCTGCCTCGCAAGTGCAAGGTCCTGAGTTCGATCCCTGGTAACCACATACAATGCTGGGCGTGGTGACTCACGCCCACCAGTCATCAATACCACATACCACAGTGCCGGGCGTGGTGGTTCACGCCTGTCATCCCAGCACTGGAGAGGCAGAGGCAGAAGGATTGCTGAGTTCGAGGGCTTACATAGTGAGCTCAGGGCCAGCCTGAACTACAAAGTGAGACCCTGTCTCAAAAAAAAAAAAAAAAAAGACTCACAGGTGACTGTGCATTATTATTTAAAACAGTATCTGTTTAGTCAAGGATTGGTACTCTGCAAAATAAAAATAGATGAAACAATCCCTCATACCGACACAGCGTTATCTGGTCTGCTGCAGGTACAAAGCTATTAGATGACTGGGTTTGCCTGTGTGGCTGCCTTTCTTCCTATTCCTTAGTGTTAAGTCACATTTGGAAACGAAAAGACAACAAACATGCTCTGCTCCTTTTTGAATCAGATATTAAAACTAGTTAACTCATTGTTTTTCTTTTTGCCTCAGCTATCAAGCTAAATTTAATACTCAGTGTAGTTGTTCTATTAGCCTAGTCTTTTAAAAATACTTTGTTCTGTCTCTGACTTTTATTTCTATTTTATTGGTTTCCTAGTTTATTTCTTACAAATCTTTGAAAGTAAGAGCCTAGATACATAATAATTCCTTTTTTTTTTTTGACACATGGTCTTGCTTTGCAGTTCAGGCTGGCCCTGAGCTCACTATGTAGCCCAGGCAAGCCTCGAACTCAGCAATCCTCCTGCCTCTGCCTCCCGAGTGCTGGGATGACAGGCGTGAGCCACCACACCTGGCATTGTTGTATGTGGTTACTGGGGATCGAACTCAAGACCTTGCACTTGCTAGGCAGGCACCAGAACCACTGAGCTAAATCAACTATTCTCAAGCTCCACACAAACCTTATGAAACTAACCGCCTGCCTGCTTTCAATTATTTCTTCCCTCTTTGGTCTTTTTCCACATCTCAAAATACACCTAGGGTGGGCATGGTGACACGTGCCTGTAATCACAGCGCACAGAAGCCTGAGGCACCACTAGTTTGAGGCCAGCCGGGACCGTACAGATGACCCTGTCTCCAAAAGACCTCCACCCGAAAACAAAGGCTTTCTGTTTCTCCCCCAGTGGAGGTCTCCGAGGCCAAATAACTTGTGGCAGGATAGGTTACCGGTTCTCTTACCTGGGCCGCATGGAAGCCCCTCAGCTCACCCCATGAGTCCCTCTGCCTGCGGGTTTACAAAGGCGTGCGGACCACCCTGCCACAGAAACACTCACCGAAGCTCCAGCTGCTTCAGACTTCCTCTGTAATGAAAGAGCAGAGCAGTGTGCGTTTACAAGCACGCCGTGCTCTGGGAGAAGTCCCCGCCCACTCCACCCCCAGCGTGGATCGGGCTCCTCCCCGCGCAGCGAGTACACGTTCTCATGCGTCCATGTATCAGTTCATCACCCTGTACTGCACCGCTGCCTCTCTTACCAGACTGTAAGCCCCAGCTTGGGCCTCTTCGCACACCTCTGAGCCCCGGTGCCCACAAAGGTGTGCTACTGATTGGACAGATGAGAGATGTAAAAAATACTGCAGTGAGAGAACTAACTTTTTAATCAGCTGTGTGTAAGCTTTGTTAGCGCTTTGCTCTCAAATCCTCAGCACAACACTTCTGTTAATGGAATAGAAATTCACCAAAGTACACCAGCTGGTTTTTAGTACAGTCCCTAGACTGGATGCCATCGCCACATTCCGAGACATTTCCATCACCCAGGAAGGAATGCCCATCCTTCAGTCGGCCCTGGGCTCGCCCCTTCCCAGCCCCAGAAGCCCCCAGTCCACCTCTCTGGATCGGCCTGTTGTGAATACCTTGTGTAAACCGAATCATGTATGACTAGTGGAAGCCAGTCATGTGTCTGGCTTCTTTAACATAATCGTGTCAGGATTTGTAGCAATTGTCAGTACTTCATTGTGTTTTATGGCTGGTTAATATTTCATTATACAGATACACACATTTGAGTGTCTTTTTATTGCTGAGTTGTAGGAGTTCTTAATATATTCTGGGTAATAGACCTTCCAAGATTATGACTTGCAAATAGTCAAGTTCTGGGAATATTGCCATCTTAACAAGATTAAAGTCCTCCCATCAATGAACATGGGATGTCCTTCCACTAATTTAGACATTGCATTTTTTTCAGCAGTGTTTGTTATTTTCATGGTCCAGTCTTGCTCTTCTTTCGTTAGATTTATCCCCAAGCATTTTATACTCTTTTTATGCTGTTGAAAGTTAAACAACTGCCTTTTCAAGATTGTTCCTCGCTAGAGTATACAAACAGATTTTTTGTGTATTCGTCTGGTATACTGCAACTTTGCTGAGGTTGTGTCTCAGCTGTAATAGTTTTTTAGTAGTTAGCAGCTTTCAAATATAAGATATCTCTCCAAGTAGGTTTGTTAGGGGCCAGAGATGTAGCTCAGTGGCGCCGGCGCCTCCCTCCAAGTGCAAGGTCCTGAGTTTGATCCCTGGTACCAAAAAAATATGTGTGTGTGTGTGTGTGTGTGTGTGTGTGTAGTAGCAAGTAGATTTGTTATTTAACATTTTCCTTTCCAAACGGGTTTTGTAAAGTTTCTTCTTTAACTGTCCTAGCTGCAACCTCCAATGCAATGGTCAACAGAAATGACAAAAACAGACACCCTCGTTTTTTTCCTAGTGTGATCTTTGGAATTCCTATTTTAGATTTTTTTTTGTTTCATTTTGTGTATGTATTTTGTTTTATACAAGCAAAGAAGAACCTCCCCCCACCCACTGAATTAAGCTCCAGTGAGGAAACTGAGGCCCAGGCGTGGCGTGGCCCCGGCAGGGTCACATGGCCGGCGTGTGTCCTCTGCCCCGCACCCCGGGGCGTGGCTCTGCAGCTCCGTCCGTGTGCAAGGCTGCGCGTCTGTGCTCACTTGCCTTGTGCCACGCAGGACGAGGGGCGGAGTGGGGTCGGCGCTCTTCTGACCGGAAAACACGGAGACCAAGGAGACTCCCGAGGCCAGCTTTGCGCTTTGGCAGTTTGATTCGGAAGGCACGTGTCAAATCACAAAACCATCTCCAAGGAGGCGCTTTAAAGAGGATTTATGCTAATAAAAACGTCTCTTTGAAAGAAGCTCCTCTGAGGAAGAAGGACAGCACGTGGACAGAAATGCTCCTGTTCGGGCCCAGACGGACCCCAGGGAGACTGCGCCTGGAGCTGAGCGCTAGGAAAACGTGAGCGGTGGCGCCCTGCGCGCTCCCTGCAGAAGCCCCTCGCGGTAGGAAGAGCTGGCCGTGGACGCGCCACTGAGAGCCCACCGCCAGCCCTGCTCTCGGACTTGTCCTGAGGAGTAAAGAAAGACGGTGCCTCTGGACAAAAGCTCAGCAAACACCAGCCGGGCCTCCCTTCTGCACAGCGCCTTCCTCAAGGGGAGCCCGGAGCAGCTCAGAGACGGAGTGGAGGGGGAGGGAGGGCCGGCCCGCCCTGGGGCCCACATTCCGGCTCCGCCCAGGCACAAGGCCACGGAGAAAACAGCGGGTGGGGGGCGGCCGGAAGGCGGCTTTCTCCAACTAGAGCCACCTTGAGTTCCGCATTAGCCCAGGACCAGGGCCCAGGTAACAGGTAACTAAGCTTAGACACAGCAAGTCCCTGGGCATGTGTGCCCGGAAGTCTGCAACGCTCACCAGCTGCGGCCCTGGCTGTGTCTTGACTGCATGGATTTCACACACACACAGACACACACACACACACACACACACACACACACAGACACACACACACACACACACACACACCCCGGGTTTCTTAACAGATCGTAAGAGCTCAAAACCTTCAGGGCCCCACAGTGGGGCTGAGTCAGGCGTGTCACCGGCAGACGCCACACCTCAGTCCCAAGACTCAAGGTAGTGTCCTGGGCCACAGGGTGCGGGAGCGTGGTGCTGGGGCGAGCCCGCCCTGAGGGCTGAGGGAGACCCCTGCGGGCAAAGGACGCGGGGCAAAAGATCCCCGAAGAGCACCAGGTCCCCGGTGGCAGCCACCTGCTGGAAGCAGCATTTCAGGGCCTAGCAGCGAGAGACAGGCCTCGCCCTGCTCAGAAGAGGTCAGCTCGCCACGACAGACGACAAGGTGGCACAGTGCACCCTAGGGCAGAGCCGGTGGGGAGCCACGGGGAAGGGCTCCTGAGGGCCCGCCGGCCATGGCTGACCTCCATGACTCACCAGAAAGGACAAGGGCTGGGTCTGATTCGTCTCAGTGTCTCCAGCCCAGGAACCAAGGCAGGTGCCCGGCTGGGAAGAACCACACCGCCTGCCGGGGTGCCAAGCAGGGGGCCCGCTGTGGCAGAGGGTGCCTTACCTTTTCCGTCTGCCTTGTAGTCATCGGGGAGGAGCCGGTCCTGCCGGTAGCCCAGCACGAAAGCCAAGAGGGAGAGGATGAGGGCGTCGCCGATGCTGAGGATGGCCAGCATGAAGGCCCAGCGGAGGGTGCAGTGGCCCAGCGTGTACTTGCCCGTCTGCTCCCCACACATGCGCCGCACCTCGCTGGAGTCCCAGCCGTCGGGGTAGACGAGGCAGCCGATCATTAGACCTGTGGCTGAGGGGGCAAGAGGGAACAGCTGGCACTGGGCTGGGGGCCCTTGGTACCTGCTGCTCCTGGGGTGAGCCTGCGCCGGCTCCTGCCATCCTTGCAGCACTGGCATCACAAACCTGAGGCCCCAAAAGCTGAAGCCGGGCCAGTGACCCACAGGTGGGGCGAAGCCAAGTGCCTCCGCCAGGGTGGCATCTGCCACTCACCAAGTGTCCTGCCAGGTCGTCAGCCAGTCCTCTCCCTGGGTTCAGTGAGGCACCACCTACCCCCAAATCTGAGCCCAGCCCAGACAGCACCTATTTCAGGATCTCTGAAGCAGCTATAACAAGGAAGAACCAGGCCACAGTTTAATTGACAGTGTTTCCCTCTTCACAGTCAGCAGCATAACCGTGTGCGCTGCGGCCCCCGGCTTTGGTTCGGTGACACAGGAAAGCCGCCCAGCCCCGTCCTGACTGCTTCCTTCATGGCCTTCCTCCTGCCTGGCCCACGTCAGCCCAGTGCCGTTGTCCGTGCAGCCCGAGTGTCCGAGTCGCCTGGAACACTCATTCACATGCGGACTCCCAGCTCAAGGTTGGGCTCAGGAGTCCTGTGTCTATAGCAGCTTCCAGGGCTTTCTCTGCACAGGAAACACGGGAAACACCAGACCACCGCCTGGATTTCAGGCTCAGCCGCTTGCTGACTAGCTGTGTGACTTGGAGGGAACTACCTAGACTTCCTTGGCCTAGGTTTCCTGGTCTGTAAAAGGAGGACAGTATCACCTACCAGTGAGGGCTGCGGTGACTTCCAGTGAGCACTCTGAAAGCACCTGGGCTGGTAGGTACATAATTGGGCACTAGGGGGCGTCAGTTCCCCTGCACCTGACTGCTGGAGCCGGATAGTCCGTTCTCCCTGCCTCTGCCCCACTTCTCCAACTTCCCCAGGCGGTGACACAATGCAGGGGTTGACCCCAGGCACAAGGGGCATGCAGGCAAGGGGTGCCTCCCCTCATCTGCACCTTTCTCGCCCCGGGCCCTCTTTCCAGGGTCCGGGAGGATGTCTAGTCCAAGCCAGTGCTCGCACCTGCGGCCTCCAGGGAATCACCTCGGGAGACTCAAAACTACATTGTCTGAGCTTGGCTTGTTCTCGCAAGGAAGGTCAGAAGATCAAACATACAGTATCAAGGTCAGAGTCCCACCTAACCGTTTTTTTCTGTTTTGTGTTGTTTTGTTTTTGTTTTTCAGAACTACAGATAGAATTTAGGCCCTTGCACTTGCTGGGCAGGTGGTAACCGTTGAGCTCCATCCTCGGCCTCTTCCTTCGATCTTTGTGGAAGCTCACTCGGTTCTCTCATGGAGCACAAGTCAGTTCGTGCTCTAGCTTGGGAAGCAGGTTAGATGTTAATGTCCTCATCTTCCCTTGGAGAAGCCAAGTGACTTGCCTGCCTGGCATCCAACTGGGCAGAGCCCAGACTCGAACTTCCGTCTTTCCAGACATCTCTCCGAAAGGTCCACATGTAATCAGTGGTCCACTGCACACTTCGGGAGAAGCCGGGGCAGGACACTGAGTCCGAGGGAGGGGCCGCTGTGTGCATTCCAGGCCCGAGCCTTGACCTGCCGCTGGCGAGAGGCCTCCCGAGGCTGTCTTCCCCGCCACAACAGGCTCAGCCGATGACAACAGGCTCCGCCCACTTGGCTTCCGCGGGTAGCTGAGAACCCCAGCCGGTCCCCGGGGGTGTGCGCCATCGGCAGAAATACATATTTGCGTCGGGCCACTAAAGTTTGAGAACCATTTCACACTGTGGCGTCACTCCCATCCTGACCGACATTTTCTTTGTTTTTCACGTTTGCTTTACAGGCCCTGTACCACCCCATCCCCCAGAGCCCCACGGAAGGGGAACTGTCGAGAAAGTCCACCGATGAAGTACAACGGATTGAATACTGTATCCCCCCAAATCCACATGATGAAATCCTACTCCAGTCTGTTGGTCTTAGAAGTCAGGCTTTGGGAAGGGAAGTGGGTGAAGCCCTCACAAGGGGATCAGATCCCTTACGGCAGAGACCCGAGAGAGCCTCCTCGGCCCTGGGGATGCAGTAAGAACCGGCGTCTGCAGCAGCAGTGAGCTCTCCGCAGAACCGAACTGCTGGCCTGACCTTGGGCCTCCCGCCTCAGAACTGGGAGAACCGAGTTCCTGGGGTTCAGTACCCTCCCGTTCCCCAGTCCCACCTGTTACAGTGGCCGAAGCAGAGGAAGACAGGCCAGCACTTGAGGAAGACGCGTAGCTTCCCGGCTGTGCCTCCAGGAGCCGGCATGCGGAATCTGAGCTAGCATGGCCCGGCTGCAGCCCCACGGTGCCCGGCCCCTCCGCTCCCCTCTCCGGCCAGCGCTGAGCACCCGGTTTAGGGTTTCTCGGAGGGCTGCACCTCCCAGCTGCTGACTGAGGGCCACAGCCCCAGCCCAGCGGAACGGGAACATGACGCCACGGTCAACCTCCCTGACGTGAATGTTTCATGGGCTGCCACCTGGCCACCTGTGCGCCGCGTCTCCCGCTCCGTGACCCAGACAGGGATGGCCCCCGTGGCCAGGCCTGAGGCGGGGCAGCTGCTGCGGGAAGCCGAGCGGGGGCGGGGAGAGCGTGAGAGCGAGAGCGCCTGTGTGTCCCGTGCCCCCAGCCCGACTCCGAGACATCCACCCTCCTCCCCTGCACAGAGCCGCTAAGTCTTCCTCGCTCCTCTTTCCTGCTTGGAGGCCCTCCACCTTTCTCCCTGCTGCCCAGCAAGACGTGACCACCCCTGTCCCAGCCTCTCCCTTCGCACGCCAGAGGCTACAGAAGATGGGGAGATGGCAAGCGGACTGGGGGCTCAGAAGCCAGGCTCATGGTCCGGGCACAAGACCAGGAACTGAGGGTCTGTCCCTCACTAGCAGCCTTCTCTGCTTAGCTGAGGCTCACATCACCTGAGTGGTGACGTCTCCTCTGGATGGCATATGTGAAACTATTTTGTAAACCATTTACATATATAAATGTAGGCCTCAGCAGAAATGTTCACAGAATACAGTTTCTTGGCACCCACGGCCTCCGTCCTCCTCGTCCTCAGTTGCCGGCTGACTGGCTGCAGTCTCGGCCTAGTCGGGCTCCCCCCACCCCTCATCTGGGCTGAGCTCGCTCTGAGCACAGCTCCCTGGAGTCCCCCCACCTCTGCAGTCTCGAGTCCGTGTGTTTGGTGTTCGAGGACTCGGGACCTGTCCATCCCCTGAGACAGTGCTGCCCGTTCCAACCAAAGATGGCAAGGTGGCCCAGCCCAGTGTCCAGTCCCCACCACTGTTCCCGGCCGTGTGCCCCACAGGGGCTGCTCATGTGCAGTCCTTGTGCGGGCAAAGCCAAGGGGCCAGAGGCCGTAGGCGAAGTCTTATCCACCTCTTCCTGGGCTCCAGCAGACACAGGGCCAGCTGGCCAAAGCACCGAGAGGCCTGCATGGGCCAGGCCTCAGTGGCGGGCTCCCCGCACAGTTTACAGGACCCTGGACAGCCACCCGGCCCACAGGATACTGCTCCGTTTGCTGCCTCAGGACCGACCCGATCCCAAGTTCCACATTTGGGGAGCAGACTTGGACCTCCAGTGAAAGAGGGAATTAAGATGCAAGTGTGTGAGTTACACACACGCGGCTACACTCATAGGATAGCTCCACTCCAGAACTGGTGGCTGGCCTGACAGTCATCCTCAGAGCAGCCTGGGGGGAGGGAGGGAGCTGGGCACTGTCCCACGTGGAAGAACAATGCCCCGCAGTGGGGTGGGAGGTGGCCTAGAAAGCAGTGACTGTCTGGCCCGTGGGTTGAGTCCAGTGCCCGCAAGGGTGCCAGCGGAGCCTCCTTCCTTCTCGCTCCCGGAGCTGCGCCAGCCTCTGGTTGGTGGCCTTAGGCGGGACCCGATTCCTTCCATCAGGAGCTGTGTGTCCCCAGACAAACTGCTGCTCTGTGGGCTCAGTCCCCCCAAAGTCGGGGGGCTGAACAGTGTGGCCTCCGAAGTCCCCTAGTACCCGGCCAGCCTTCCACGGACCAAGAGCAGAAGCCCCAGAGCCTCCACCGGGAGCAGGCGGGCGCACCCACGCTGTGAGCCTGTGGCCGGGGCCTTCCCTCCCGCCAGCCGCTCACCTGCCGCCAGCTGCATCCACGCACAGATCTTGTAGACGGTGGCCGTGTTGCACACGAAGAACAGGCTGAAGCAGATGATGGAGCCGATGATGAGGAACATGGCCAGGGCCACGAAGAACATGGCCGTCTTGAAAGCCCTGGAGGGGATGGAGGCGAAGTCCAGAGGGCCGCCCTTGCAGATGAGCTCCGAGGACAGCACGTTGCCCACGCAGTAGGAGAAGAGGCCGAAGTAGCCGGCCTGCGGGGTGCTCACGCTGTCGCCGATCCAGTAGGGCTGGATGAAGAGCGCCATGACCAGCACGGAGAAGCAGATGGTGAGCGTCCCCCACATCACGCCCACGGCACGCGCGTTGCGCACATAGTTGGTGTGGTAGATCTTGGCCGCCTCCTGCGCGGGCAGCAGCTTCACCATGGCGAGGGCGGTGGGTCGGGCTGGGCTGCAAGCCCGAGGCTCAGCGGAGGAGGCCCGGCCCCGGGAGGGTGAGTCGGGATGCGAGCTGAGGCCCCGCCGAGCAGGACAAGGGCGGCCTCGGTGTCTTCGGCGCAGCTTGCCAGGCGCCTGTGCCTGCTCCAGCCTGGCCTGCCCGGCCTGGGCCTCCTCCGGGCGGTCAGAGCAGCCGGCGCCGCCCAGCCCCCGGCGCCCCCCCCCCCCCCGCGCGTCCCGGAGCCCCGCCCCGCAGCGCCGTGTCAGCACCGCGGCCAGCGCCCCGCGCGGCCTGAGCCAGCCACGCAGGCCTGGGATCGGCCGGCTCCGCGGCGCTGGGCGCTGGACCTCCCTCCACCCGGCCTCTTCCTCGAGGCGGGGATGCTGGCCAGGGCGGGGCTGCGGGCCCCCACCCCACCGCCCGGTGCCAGCCTCCGCCCTCCACCCCAGACAGGAGTCGGCAGAACCTTCCCTGATGGACTCTGGGCCGCACCTTGGCCCGCGGCTGCTGAGAGGGCCCAGCTCCGTCAGTCTGATCCTCGAGGCGGAACTTGCTTTGTCTTCCCGCTTAAGACAAAGTCTCGCTATGTTTCCCGGGCTGACCTTGAACTTGTGAGCTCAGACCGTCCTCCTGCTTCGGGCTCTGGGGTGCCGGGACTGCAGTCACGCATCTCTGTGCCGGCCTTTGAACGGGGCACTGGGTCTTGCGCGACTCCCCGCCTGCTGTGCTCTGACGACGCTGCTCGGGCCATATCTGACCCCTGCGCCTGTGCAGAACTGAGACATTGCCTAGAGGCGCTGCAGGATACAGGGGTTTCGGGGACCGGGCAGGAACGAAGCCAGACGCGCAGACTGTGTGCGTGACGGCCCTGCGGACAGACCCCCCTTCTTCCCTCTGGGAGCTGCTCCCTCGGCACACGGGGCCTCCCCCGGGCTCCTCCTCCTCCGCACAGACCGGTCTGCACCGGGAGAGGCCTGGCTCCCCGGCTCGCCTTCCTCAGGCCTTCGAGGCTGGAGCTGGCCCTCTGCTGGCCCGGGCGCGGGGCAGACAGAGCAGGGGCATGGTGCCGCCTGGGCAGCCGGCAGCCGTGGGACCGGCGGGGAAGGACCTTGCTCCTTTCCCTGGAGATGCGCGGGCTCGCAGAGGGCGTCTGGAGTCCTCAGCGCCATCTCCCATCCCTGGGCCAGGGCGTGCGCTCGGGACAGTCACTTTCCCGTGAGCAGAGCCGCAGAGCCGTGGTCTCTGTTTCGTCTGCGGCAGTTTCTACTCAGCATCAGGCCAGTGCGATCGGCCCCGGTGACTGTGTGAACTCAGATTTTCAAGACCAGTGGGGACTGGAAGCTCCGGGCTAGGACGGCCGGAGACTGTGTGAATTTAGATTTTTTTGAAGGGAAAATCTCTAAGTGAACTTTCTAAAGAAAGATTGGGAAAGGAGTGGCTTCTTTACTTGTTTGCTTGCTAGTTTTTTTATTTGTAGTTCTGGGGATTGAAATCAGGGTCCCTGCACTGAGCTTCATCCTCAGTCCTTCAGTTATTTTTTATTTTAAGACAGGGCCTCACTAGGTCACTTAGCTGCCCTGGCTGGGGTCAAACCTGCAAGCCCCCACCGGTGCCTTGCAGAGCGCCAGGGTTATGGTGCGCACCCCTGTGCTGGGGATGTGAAAGGTGAGGTCCAACCCGTGAGGTTCTGGTACCAAACGCCCTAACTCTTGCCTGCGCTTTGCATAGAGAACCGTCAGGGGTCTCCTCGTCACACTCTGTCCTTGACTTTGTCCCCTGGGAAGTTGCCTGTGACCATCTAGGGACAGGACTGGTACATGCGCAGAACTCCGCTTACTGTCAAAATAGGTCCCAGGGCCAGCCATGTTGCTGCACCCCTGAAATCATCCAGCATTCTGGGGGCTCAGGCAGGAGGATTGCAGCAAGGCCAACCTGGGCTACATAGTGAGACTCTACCCCCCCCAAAAAAACCAAAAATACAAAAACCCAAGGGGAGATCTCTCTCTCCCTCCCTCTCTCCCTCTCTCTCTCCCCCTCCTGGGCTCTTACCCAGCCTGTAGCCTTGACTTTGGAGAAGCACCCTGATGAGACCCCCACAGGCGTCTAAGGAGAGGGAAAGAGCGGAGGGGCCAGAATGACCTCAGGTGACACTGGCTTTGAGGGCGGAGACAGAGCAAGGACCAGTAAGTAACAGCTGTGGCACAGCAACCCAGGAACCAGTAGATAAAGGCCGCCTGTCCTGCCAGGACCTCCAGGCCCGGGCTGTGACCGGCCTGGGGCCTCCCCATCTGCGTTGCTGTTTAACCCTCACACCCACCGCCCCGAGCCCTTCGGGCACGGACCTTACGTGGTCAGGACTCCCCCCTGGATAGTACGGCCCGGCCAGGCCCTCTGCTGGGGCCCAAGACTCCTCTGAACTCCTAGCTCCGGCCCGCCATGACCCCAGGACGACTTCGCCTGGCCCAGTCTCGCCCTGCGCGGCGGCCACACTGCTTGCACGTGTGCCGCTGACTCCCGCAGGCCTCGCTGCCGCACCTCTCACTGAGCAGCCTGCTGGATTCCTGCTCGGGACGCTGAGAGCCCCAAGGGCCACACTTTCAAACTCGGAGTCCCTGCAAAGGAGAGGCTCTGTGCCTCTATTGGGCGTGTTTCCGCGTCTCTGCGACCATCTCTTGCCTTTCGGGGCCAGTGGGCCCCTGAGACTGTCGGGGTGACGGTGACGAGGTGGCTCAGGACACCGCCTGCCCTGGGCCCGCCCCTCTCCGAGCTGTCTCTCGATTTACTTGATCCCAGCCGTGCGCAGGAGGAGCCGTGGCCTCCGTAGGTAGATAAGCGAACCGAGGCTGGGGATGTAGAGCTTGAACACGTTCTCCAAGGCCGTGAGCGAGAAGGTGCCAAGCCCTGAGGCCAGGCTGGTCGGGATCAAAGCCGAGACCCGGCAGCCCACCTCGGGGAGGGTGCAGTGACCACCCTTCAGGGAAAGGTCGGTGTTTGCACATCTGCCACTCGGGGCAGCTGCGTGCTTCCCAGCCTCCAGCCGGCTCTGCCGGGGCCGCCCTGCCTAGGCTAGGACTGCGGATGGGCGGTGGGAGACGGAGCGAGTGGGAGCCCTGGCCACGACTGAGTCTGCGGAGGGCGGAGGCAGAGGCCGCGCAGGCTGGGGAAGCACTGGGGCCCCTCGGGGCAGCCCCAGGTGAGGCAGGGCAGACACCCCGTGGGGACGCACGCGCGTCCGGGTGCAGGTGCAGAGCCTGGCTCGGGAGCCAAGGGAAGAGCCGGGACACCCCAGCTGCCTCTGTCCCTCCTGCTCCTGCCCACTTTGGGGCCAGGGATGCTAGGACGCCGAGTGTGCGCAGACGGTCACACACAGTGTAAAGACCCTCGTGCGCCCGGTGAACGGACGTGCCACATCTGCACGGTTTTGTTTTTTGTGGTACTGGGGCTCAAACTCAGAACCTTGTGCTTGCCAGGCAGGCATGACACCCCTGAGCGACGTCCCCAGTCCTGACCATGTGTGTGTTAAGCCAACCCGCATGGGTCTCCGAACTCTCCCTGGTTGATGATAAGCAGACGGAGCCAGGACAGTCGGGTCCCTCGCCCCGCGGCTGACCGACCGTGGTGTGCTCAAGGCCGCACTGCCCTCCCTGCGGGCCTCAAGTGTGGGGTGGGCTCCCTGGTTTCGAGCGGTACCCACCCCAGAGCCCACACGCCCAACCACAGTGCCCGCGCACATGTACACACACACACACACACACACACGTGCTCGGCTCCCAGGGGCCCATCCAGCCACCCTGCCAGCCCCCCCGGACTGGCTCCCTCTGCTCGCAGTGGGCCCTGCGCCGCAGTCTGCAGTCACGTGTGGATGGGGCCCTTTTAAGGCCCCAGCGCCCAGGGAGCGTGTTCTCCACCTGGCCTGCTGGCGGCCCGCACCCAAACACCGCGCACCATGGAGAGGGTCCTCGTCCTGCTGCTCCTCGTCCTCGCTGTGGCCCACTCTGCGCCCGGCCCCCGGGGGCTCATTATCAACCTGGTAAGGGGTTCCGGGGCAGCTGTCCAGGGCCCCCCTCCCTCCCTTCCCGTCCGGCTCCGCTTCTTCCCAGACCACCTCCAGCTTGGCCACATTCAGAGCAGTGTGCTGCGACAGGTGCAGCCCCGACTGGCGTCCCGCCCCAGGTCCTGGTACCGGCTTCCTACACGGTGACACCAGCGGGCCTCAGGACTGCGTCTGGAGTACGCACAGGTGGCCCAGGGGCTGCGAGGCTGCACGGCTCCCACAGTTCTCGGGGAGCCTCTCCCTGCGGGACTCCCTTTCCACTGCCTCTCTCACAGAATCGCAGGGCTTTCTGGGCTCCGCTGGCCCGTCTTTGTCCCGGGCCCCAGGGCCCACACTGCCTCCGGACCGCAGTCAGACAACCTCCCTGCCCGGCCCGGGCTGGACAGGCCAAGCCCTGCACACAGAGGCCCCTCTGCTGGCTGGACTGGGCAGGGAGAGTCTACGGGACGGGGCGTGGGGTGCTAGGAGTCCTACGGGGAGAGGGTCCTCGCCTTCCACAGGGACTCTGCAGAGAGCTGCCAGAGGTGGGTGTGGGTGCATGAGCCTGTTATTTCAGACTCTAGGAGGCTGAGGCAGGAGGATCACAAGTCTAAGCCCAGACTGGACAACTTAGCGGCCCAGTAAGACCCAGTCTGAAAAGAAAAATTAAAGGGCTGGGGATGTGGCTCCGTTTGGAGACTCCATTTTGGGGGTCATCTGTGCACAAGGCCAGGAAGGAGCACCATGGCCGAGGGAGGCCTGCCTGGCTGGGCCGCCCGGGGTTGGCAGGACCCCAGTCCTAGGGCCGGGATCGGGACGAGCCCAGGGCTGCTCATCGCCTCTCCCGCGGGTGGGCCTCACCCACACCCTCCAGGAGCTCGGGGCGGGGCTCAGGTCTGGGCCCTCTGCCCTGCAGGACAACGGCGAGCTCTGCGCCAACAGCGCCCAGTGCAAGAGCAAGTGCTGCCAGCACGACAGCCCCCTGGGCCTGGCCCGCTGCGTCCCCAAAGCCAGCGAGAACAGCGGCTGCTCCCCCAAGGTGCGTCCGGGCTGCGCGTGGGGTGAGGGGCGGGGAAGGCCGCCGCCCCGGGGCTGTGCTTCAGGGTGGGTCAGCGGAGGCCCAGAAGGACGAGATCGCAAGAGCGAGTCCGAGGGAGGTCAGAGGCCGGTCCCTAGGCCGTCTGTCCGCGGCCTCCTGGGCTGGGCGGGGCCAAAGGAGCCGAGCAGCCAGTGACACCGCTGGCCCCGCCTCCGCAGACGATCTACGGGATCTACTACATGTGTCCCTGCGAGCGGGGCCTGACCTGTGAGGGGGACAAGTCAATCATTGGCGCCATCACCAACACCAACTATGGCATCTGCCAGGACCGCAGCTCCAAGAAGTGAGCCCGCCTGTGACCCGCCTCCCCCGCCCTGCCTCTGCCCGCTGGCAGCTGCCTTCGCCAGTGCCTGTCACCCAGCTGGGCTCTCGGCCATTAAAGTCACCTTCAAACCTTGGCCTCCCGTGTGCTCCCACTGGGCAGCCAGTGCTGGCCCCAAGCCCTGCCCGCCAGGGTAGCTGCCCAGCGGCCGGGAGGCCCGGGGAGGGTCCGGGCTACGGTGGTGGGGCAGCCCCGTCCACTCTGGAAGCTGTCGCCCTCCCTGGGGCCCGCCGAGTCCCTGAGTCCCCTGCTGTGGTGCTGGAGCGACTCGGCCACTCTCCTGCTGTCCTGAGTCAGAATTCGCCAGCCCCCGGGGCTGCACTCTGTTTGGTGCGGCCCACGCTGAGCCGGCAGATCTCACGGCGGCCCGGGAGAGAGGGAGAGTTGAACATGTCTGCTCCATGGACAGAGACTGAGTGTCAGAGAGGCTGAGGAACTCACGTTAGAAGAAGGGAAGCTGTTTGCGGTGACGCACAGCTGTCATGCTATTGCTCTGGGAGGCTGAAGCAGGAGGATTGCAAGCTTGAGCCCAGTGTAGGCAATGTAGCAAAACCCTGCTCAGAATTAAAAAAAAATATGGCTGGAGATGTAGCTCAGTGCAAAAGCCCTGAATTCAATCCTCACACTGTCAAAGTGAGAAAGAGAGAGATAGGTAGATAGAAACAAGGAGAGGGAAGAGAGAGAGAGAGAGAGAGAGAGAGAGGGAGGGAGAGAGAGAGAGAGGGAGGGAGAGAGAGAAAGGGGGGAGGGAAGGAGAGAGAGGTACTGTACCAAACTAATTCCACCCTCCACTCCACTCCTCCTAGGCTTTGCTATTCTTTACATTCATGCCACGAAAATGAGTGGAAATTGTAGCTAATTTAATTTTTGCGTATATAGTAACTGTCTGCCCTTGAACGCACCCCACACAAGTCGCCGTGGGCCGCAGCGGGGTCCCCGTCCTCGTGAGGAGCAAGCGGAAGCTCCGGCCCTGGGGAAGCGTGCTGGAGAGGGGTCTCAGAGCGTGGGTGTCTCCATCTCTCTCCTCCTTCTGGGGCAAAATACCCAAACCCGAAACTTGAAGGAGGAGGTTTGCTTTAGCTCTCGTTTCAGTAGCTTCAGTCTCGCGCGGCTGCCCAAGCCCCGGCGGAGGTGGCACGAGGAAGGGCTGGGCAGAGGAGAGCCGCTCGGGACGGGGCGGGAAGCGGCGAAGTAAGGGGGGAGCTGCCGGTCTGCCCAGGCGCCACCTCCAGCAACACCTTCAGAGCTCGCGAGCGGTGGGCTGCGGGCAGGAAGCACAGCAGAGGCAGGGCGGGGGCTGAGGGGCAGAGCGGTGCCCGCTGCTTACCTGCCCCAGAAGCGCCCACACTTCTCTGCTAGCCGCGCGGGAGGCCAGACGCACAGGGAACGGACAGCTGGGACGGGCCAGCCGTCTTCCTCTTCCGGGCGCAGCGCGGCCCAGGCAACACTGGGGCCCATCCGCAAGGAAGGGGACGATGCTGCCGGGAAACCAGGTGCCCACACCCGCCACACGAGTCAGTGCCCACCAACCGAGGTCTTGGCCCCGAGGCGGGTGGGTCACACGCCCTGGAGTTGGCCTCGGCCCTGGCACAGGTCTGCTGGGCCTCAGCCTTGACCTGCACAGACCCCGTGGTGCCAGGCCCAGGGACCACACTGTCTGAGGCGGCGGCTGGCACCCCGCTGCAGGTGGCTGCTGAGCGCTTCGGGTGTGGCTTGTCTGTCTGGAGACAGGTGTCAGAGATACGAAACGTCTTCAGCAGTATTGAAACGATGACCTCTTTGGAGCTAAAAATTTTCTTAAAGGACAGCAAAGACAAATTTTGTTCAAGAGGCAAATTATGTTCCCCCCAGACGGAAGCATTCCATGTTCCAAAGACCTCAAACATCTCCAAGTTAGTATATATTTTTAAATTGTGTACAATTAAGGTGTGCACGTAAGGTTCCAGTATCGCTCTCTTCCTGCTTCTAAACACAGGCGCGTGGACTCCCGAGGCAGTGAGAGCAGCCTGACTCGGCCTCCTCTGCAGAGGCCAGCGCCGCCCCGTGGCACCTGTTCACTCGGTCTCCACTGCAGTCAGGGCCCAGCTCACTCGCGCGGCGCCCTCTGACTTGCATCTTCCCACTCGCCCCGCTCAGCCCGCCCTGGCTTCCTACAAACCGCTCGATTTTCTGTACAGGTCTCACGCGTGCGTGGCGTGTGAGTCTGGCTTCTTTCCAGAGCGTCCTCCGAGTCTATAGCAGAGGTCTCCCCCTCTTACTTGTTCCTTTTTGTTTTTTGAGGCAAGATCTTGCCGGGAGGGGCACGGTGCCACACACCTGTGACCTCAGCACTCTGGTAGCTGAGGCAGGAGGGTTGCTCAGAGTTTGAAGCCAGCCTTGGCTACATAGTTAGATCTTGCCTTAGATTTTAAAAAATTAAAATGCGATAGGATCTTGCTGTGTGGCCCAGGCTGGCCTTGAACTCACAGTAGTCTTTCTAGCCCAGCCTCCAGGGTACGAGAATTATAGGATCCCTTCTTTGCAAGGCTGCATGATATTCACCGTGTGTGCGTATCACAGTCTCTCTATCTAGTTGTCTGTCTGCGGACGTGGCTTGTGGCACAGCTGGGCTGTGGTGGAAAAGGCTGCCACAGATATGGCAGGGCCGCCGTCTACCCTCCACAGCGGCCGCCTCTGTCCGCCTGTCTGACTGTGCAGAGTCCCCTCCCCCGCCTGCCCCGCCCCTGCACCTGCCAGTCTGATAAAAGCCGTCCTTCCTGGAGTCAGCACCGGCTCGTAGCTTCCGTTCGCATTTCCCAGAGGATCAGTGGCTCCGAAACCTGTTCGTAACCTGCTGGGGCTGATGTCTTCTTTGGAGAAGTGTCTTCGCCGTCCTGGGCCCTTCTCGTTCGCGTCCTGGGCTCTCTGGCTGCTGTGCGGTGTGAGCCCCTCTACTTGTTACCAGGTTCTTGGCGTTCTAGTGTTTTCTCCTAGTCCTAGGCCATCTTGTCCCTTTATTGATTATTTCGTGTTCTCCATCGAAGCTTTTTAGTTTGATGAGGCCCCCACTTGTTTATTTCTGCTTTTATCTTTCGTGCCCTTGGCATTCTGTCCAAACATCCTCGCCAAGACCGATACTGTATGCTTTTCCTCCTATGTTTTCCTTTAGGTGTTTAATGATTTTAGATCTTTCTTTTATTCTTTGATCTATTTTGAGTTGATTCTTGTGTCTGGTGTAAGACAAGGGTCCAGCGTCATCCTTTGCCAATAGACACCCAGTTTTCCTCACCCTGTATATTAAACCACAATCCCTGGTGTCTTCTGGGCACCTGGTGGTGAATTAGTGAACTGCATAGGGTTGGGTTTATTTGGGGGTTCCCTCCGGCCCCCCTTCCCCTTACATGTTGAGACTGGGACTCCCGGAGGCTGGGTGTGCAGCCTGCACCTCCCTCTCCGAGGTGACACGGGTGTCCCTGCACGGCCCCCAGACCCCTCCTGCGTGCGGGCCGGCCGGCGTCCCCCGAGCGCTGGCTTGCAGGGCTTGGCTGTGACCCACGTGGTGCTCGAGCTACAACTGCAGCTGCGCCTGGGACCCTGAGCTCTCGGCCCCGGCACTCCGCACCGGGAGGAGGTCAGCCGGCTCCGTCCTGGGCGCACATTCAACCAGAGGCGTGGCTGAACAGTGGCCTTCAGGATGGAGCGAAACAGCTCAGGGCCTCCCCGGGAAGACGCACTTCCACAGACAAGTGAGTCTGCGTCCAACTTGGAATACCATGCCGGCTCCAGAGCCTTCCTCCTCCTCTTAGGACCCTCCTGCCTCAGCCTCCCAGAACTCTGCGATTCCAGGTGCGCAGGCTCACTCCCTTCCCTTCCCTCTTCTTCCTTCCCTTCTTTTCCTACCTCCCAGAAGACTCAGATTTGTCACTTTCAAGCTGTGTGATTTCGCACAGGTGACTCGGTCCCCCCCACCATTCCCCCACAGCTAGGAGGTCGGCTGTCCCTGGGAAGGCTGGGGGCAGGCCGGACTCAGAGAGGGTCAGGGTGGGAGGGCCTGAAGCCCCCGCTGGGGCTTTGATTCACAAACATGAAAGACACCCAGGCCAAGAGCTCCCTTCCCACGGCCGCCCTCATCCGGCCCTGAAGCAGCAAAGCCGACCCGTGGCGCCTGCCTCTCCTCCTGGCCAGGCTCTGGGCTGGGGCGGGAACACTCAGTCCTGGGCAGCAGGACAGCGGGTGGCAGAGGAGGCGGAGGAGAAGGTGTTCTCAGGCGGCTTCCTTTGTGCCTCTCTCTGACCACAGCTGTGGATGGTTTTAAACGACTCCTGAGTCCTTGGAAATAGACAAGTCAGGATCCCGGGGCAGTCTGGGCCAGGCGGGGCTCTGACTTGCGCGGTGGCGGGGGCCCAGCTCCTGGCCCCGGGCCTTCCCCAGAGCGAGAAGCCCGGGCCCCTCGCCAGCCGCGCACCCCATGCTCCCGGCGCGTCCCGCGCACGCACAGCTGCTCTCCTGCCGGGACCAGGGGCTCCCTGAGGCACTCGGTGCCCCTGGGGCCGCCGACTCCCTCCTGCTCGCCAGGCCGCTGCTCCCCTGGGGGCTCGCTGAGGTGGAAATGACTCTGTGCCGCCGAGGCCTGGGCCTGGCCTTCCGCCTGGGGCGGCCCCCGGGGCCCCAAACTCGGAGGCTGGTTCCTGTGGAGAATTCGGGGTCCCTCCTTCCCCTTGCGGCCAGCGGCTGACTCGGCCTGCACGCCACCCTCAGGGGCCCCATGGGACTCCAGGCCCGGGCGCCCGCCAGCGCCGCCCTTATCCCTCCTACCCAGGTTGTCCGGTGAGCAGCCCGAGAGCCCGGGCGGCCTGCTCAGCAACCACCTGCCACTCCTGTCCTGTGCCAACGCCAGCGGGCCCCCCCCCACCCCGTGCCAAGCCGGCACTGGGACCTGGTGCAGCAGGAGTT
>PVIC010009915.1:0-44525 GCA_004025085.1 Thryonomys swinderianus
GCCGCGAACTCAGCAATCCTCCTGTCTGCCTCCCGAGTTGTATCTTCCTTTTTAAAAGAAACAAACCTTAATGCCTTTCTAATTATTATTTAATATTTTAATGAATAAAAATGGCAGCAGCATTACAAATATGATCAGAGTTCTGAATCAAAGTAGAGTCCTCTTTCTCATAAATTCTGTTTTCTGACTCTAGTTCCTCTCTACTAATTCCTGGGATAATTTCTGGTAACGTCCGGAAGTCAAAAGGAAAATGAAATGATATTGTGGAATGTTTATGATGTTAAGCTCTTGAAGGATCAAGTACTTGCAAGCCAATAGCTTTCTGCTCTGCACATTGTGTTTTTATGCATTTCTTTCAGCAAACTCAGTGTCAGCTTCCAAAAGTATTAATCATGGGATTATAGAGACAAAGAGATGACTTTTTATAGAGATTAAATAACTCACTGTTGTACAGATAGTCAGTGGCAGGACTGAGGAATATAATGGAGTTCAGAGCCAGGGAGCTTTGAAAACATCTTCTGTATCTGATAACTTAGTCATAACTTGGCACAAGGCTCTAATGAGCCAAAAGAAAATCTCGCCCCTCTTGCTCTTACCTCTTTGTCTGCTATTTTCACCTTTTCAGCCTACAGACTATTAGCTTCATTGGCCAACCTGAGGACTGGGCCTGTTTGAAGTGAATATTTAGTTTCTAATGTGCTTGGAGTTTGCAGACATGCAATGGTGTATTTCTGTCATTCAGAGCTATTTTAAGAAAGAATTGAAGCCCAAGCACTGACATCATAAGCCCGCTGAGTAGAGCATGCACGATTTTTAGATAGGTAGTAGATTCTGGAATATACTCGAGCTGAAACAGCTCCCGCATTGTGGAAAGCTGAACTTTGTCAGAAATGACACACTGTGGCAGCCCTGGGCCTAGCTCCTGTCGTTCCTGCCTTGGACAGGCCAAGCGTTGTATTTCCTGCCATAAAGTTGAGAAGAAAATAACTCTCTTAGGAGTGGAGTTTTCAACCAAGTGTCTGAAAAATAATCCTGACTTTTTTCCAAGTGAAATGAAAAACTGAGCTTTGAGGGAGGGAGAAGCCAATTTGAGAATGAAAGCATAGAGGAGCAGAGAATGTCATGCTTCCTGAAATGAAAAGTCTCGACAGGACAGGGAAATAGAAGAGTGCTACACTCCAGTGAAAGCTGCTGGAGTATATAAACTAGGCAGCACTGTGGATGAATATCAATAAAACTACTGCGATTGAACATGAAAGAGGAGAATGGTAAAGTATAATACTAATTAGTAAGCTAATGGAAACATGGAGCACAATGATTTAAAGGTGGGTCAAAAAGCAAAGATGAAAAATAAAGGACAAAAGAAAAGAAAATAAGAGTAGTTGGTCTGAATTATGGCAATGGGCAAAAATGGGTTAGAAATTTTTAGTGGGTTGTGATACAATAAATATTAGGTGCATTATCTGTGTCTGGGACAAACTATAAGGGGAAAAACAGTTGAAATGGGAAACAATGTTTTTGGCTAATGGTTTCAGAGGTTTCAGGCAATGGTCTCCTGATTGCATAATTGCTGGGACTGTGATGAGGCAGTGACCATGACAGGGATAGAGACGTTAAGGAAAGCTGCTTATTTCATTGTATCTAGAAAACCAGAAAATGGAGGGAGAGGCAAGGGAATGAAGTACCCCAAAAAGTTCATGGGTACAGACTTGAAAGCCATGCCCCCTGGGGCCTACCTCGTCCTAGCAGGACTCACCTGACAATAATCTTACTAATTGTGAATTCATTAATGGATTAACCCATTGATGAAGCTAGAACTCTTATGATCATATCACTTCTTAAAAAGCCCATCCGTTGGCAACCAAGGCTTCAACACAATTAACTTTTGGGTGATAGTTTGGATCCTAGACATCACAGTACTGTTGGACATCAATAACTCTATGTTCATGGCCTTTGAAATCGACACAGCCATTAAACCTCAGGTCTCATTTTCCAGGACTCCTTTCTATTCACCAGAAAACACACTTTTTAGTAAGACTCAATGAAGATCAAACCCGTCCTTTCCAAGAAAGTGCACAAGTTGGCATTGCAAACGACATTTTCAGGAAGCTAAACACATTTCTGCCCATTTTTAAAGCATAAGTAGTAATGTGAGATTCAGGAACTCAATTTACAGAAAACCAGACATATCTTTCAGGAGGAGATCAAGTGGATGTATATCTTAGGCCCCTTTTCAAACAAGTGCAACCAATCACTTTATTTCACTAACCAAGCACCTTGACTGGGAGTAGCAGAGTTAACAGTTAATTTATGAGCAGAGTCAAACTTTTTGTTCTGCATTTATTTTAGTGTGGCTCTTTGGCCAACAACATCTTCTCTGGTAAGTGAATTTCCAAATGAAGTCATGCATGTAATATTGGTTATTCATAAATAAAAATGGATATCTATTTAAAAATATATCTTTGAAACTTGTACTGGAAATAGCAGTCGTATTGTCAGAAAGGTTAGCTAACGTTAAACACCCTGAGTCATCTATTTATATTTGCTTTAATTATGTATTGATCCTAAGTGTAAGGAATGTGTTTGATGTTCTGCAGGAATTATAATAACAAATTAGCATAGTTTGTCATTTCAAAGAACCTGGGATACGTACAACACAAGTGCAGAAAGAGAATTTAAATGTGTACAAGGTCATCTGGATGACAATCCACATGTTTCTCTAAGTTCCTTCTCAAAAGTTCAGAAAAAGTAAAAGGCTTTTTTCAAACAAGAAGACAAGAGGGGAGGCAGTAGTTGCCAACAGATTTCTGGGACATACACAAGCATGGTCTGAATCTGACCTAGGCAAGATGAGTTGGCATATACTGGGCACCTGCAGAAAAGAGGAGATGGAAGAAGGGGGTTGAACATGCTCTGCAGAGGCTGAGAAAAGGGGCATAAGCCACCTTACCAAGTGTGAAAGCTACATGAGAATGAGTACAGGGATCTGTATGTGGAGCTGTGAAACATGCTGGGTTGTATGCCTGACAGCCCAGCTGGGCGCCTGTGTTCTCACTTCTAGCTGCATTGCTGTGATCCAGCAGATCAACAACTCTTCTTCATTAGTAAAAGTTTCTTCTTCTTCTTCTTCTTCTTCTTCTTCTTCTTCTTCTTCTTCTTCTTCTTCTTCTTCTTCTTCTTCTTCTTCTTCTTCTTCTTCTTCTTCTTCTTCTTCTTCTTCTTCTTCTTCTTCTTCTTCTTCTTCTTCTTCTTCTTTCTTCTTCTTTCTTCTTCTTCTTTCTTCTTCTTCTTTTCCTCCTCCTCCTCTTCCTCCTCCTTCTTCTTTCTTCTTCTTCTTCCTCTTCCTCTTCCTCTTCCCTTTCTTCTTCTTCCCTTTCTTCTTCTTCCCCTTCTTCTTCTTCCTCTTCCTCTTCCCTTTCTTCTTCCTCTTCCCCTTCCCCTTCCCCTCCTCCTCCTCCTCCTCATTCTTCTTCTTTTTCTTTTTGAGACAGGGTCTTACTTTGTAGTTTAGGCTGGCCCTGAGCTCACTACGTAGCCCAGGCAAGCCTCGAACTCAGCAATCCTCCTGCCTCTACCTCCTGAGTACTGGGATGACAGGCATGTGCCACCATGATCAGCATTGTGGTATGTGGTACTGATTGCTGGTGTATGTGAGCCACCATGCCCAGTATTGTTATATGTGGTTACCAGAGATCGATTTGGGACCTTGTTCTTGTGAGGCAGACACTGGAACCACTGAGCTCAACCTTCCACCCAGAAGTTAAAATTCTTTTGACACTAAACTAGAAATTTTTTTGTTTCATTTTTCTCCAGACTGAGCCAGAGACAGGGTCAGGTTCAAGGTCAAAAATAGAATGATGTACAGACATCTGCATAAAAAAAAAACCTTTCTATCTCCTTTTCCAGAAAGTAGGGAATGAAAACAACACCTCTCTTGGTAATTTTATCCATAGATCATGAAGTCATGGTGTTGAACAAACAGCTGCTCTCTCATGTGCACCCGGTGTTAGCTATGACTCCAGTAGCCCTGAAACTGAGTTCACCTCTGCCCATCAGCAGATAAATGAGTAGAAAAATGAGATCCACACCATTGTTTACTTGTGTTTCTCTGTCTCTAATATGGAATGCCAGTCAGGCTTAGAAATCTTACTTACTATTTGCAACATAGATGAACCCAGAGAACATCATGTAAAGTGAGGGAGGCAGGGACAGAAGGGCAAACACTACTACTACAAGCCATTTACACATTGAAACAAAAAGTTGAGCATCTGGCATGACCACTTACGGAGATCCTACAACTAGTTCCAGAAAAGGGAGAACAGACTATAAAGCAGAGAAAATTATGAAAATATTACACAAAAATAGCTTTCCCTGTTTTTAAACACATTTCCATGTTGAAAGGATCTACCAGATGCCCATGAAAATAGCAAATGAAATCATAAAAATAAGAACATTTCTTAAGATCTGGTACTGTCTATAGTTAGAGCAGAAAACAGTGCCCTTCAACAAGTTAAAAGGTTGTTTTCTTTCATATATCCTCCTTTTCCTTTTTTATGTTCATTGTGTTTAAACAAGGAACTTCTTTGTGGAGCCAAACTCCATTCATCTTGTTCTGTTACCTGGAAAATGTTGTTTTCTCTGTGTTTTCTGTAGCTGCTTTGGTTCCCACCATCACATCTGTATGACAGCCTAGCAGGAGAAATGGAAGAAGAGACCATCTTTGTTTCTTTGTGGGGCCTACTGTGGAAACTATATCTAATTTCTGCTTCCAACCAGCTGTTCCTAAATAAACTAAAAGTGTTGAAATATGGACTTTTTTTCTGAAAAGTTTCAGAAACCAGTTGTCCTTCAATGCATTATGTCTTACGTACATGCTAAAATCTAACCAGTGATAGGCTAAGATTTATAGAAGGAAGCCCCTGGATTTCAGAGGAGAACAATCCAATGCAGGAGACTTCCAAGGTGGAATTTTGACATAACAGGCCACTGAGGGAGAAATAAGTACAGAAGGGAGCAGGTCTGAGCAGAGGATTTTGTTTTGAGCTTAGGTGGGTAGAACTCAAGCTATGATGTAGAAAGTGGCTGAGCTCCCCAGACCCTGTCAGATGGACAGCTGACCAAGGAGAGATTGGTGGGAGCAAGACTGGAATTAGAACATGCCTAGAATTTTCAAGGATACATCACTTCACAGGGAAGAAGAAGAAGATGAAGAAGAGAACATAGATACTTCCATAAGGTTAAGCGAGACTCAAAAGCAGCAAAGACTTGAATCAAGTTTTGGAGAGAAATATAGACATCGTGTACCCATAAATCTTTTCAGAGGAATGGGAGGAAGCAGAGAAAAGTTGTTGGGGGGGGAGGACATAGGAAGATATAGTAAGGACAAGGGGAGGTAATCTGTCCAGTTTGAGCTGTGAAGTGTGACTGAGACATAGAGTGGATGCATGTTAAAAAGTATACATTACAGTACATTATAACTACAAAAGTGATAAGAATGGTTGGATAAATGTGTTTGAAGTGATAGCATTTTGAGGGCAGACACATGGGAATGCTTTCCTTTGTAATCAATCTTAAACATTCACCATAGACTTCGATCATACAGCATACTTTTAATTTTGTTATCATCTATATATTATGATGTGTTTTCACAATGCCAGACATACAGAACACTATTACAATTTAGGGTCAGATCGAGGAACTGGGTGAAATTAAACTTCAGTCTGCCTGGGTACAGCTCTTTTGAAGATCGTTCTTCATTCTTTTTCCATATACACTAATTAACTGAGAAAATGTTTCTATTTAACTGTGGATTAGAGGTTTTTGAAGAATAACAGATTGTCCTTCACAGGACTTAAGAATGACAATATTAAAAAGTGGAAAGAAAAATTGTGTTTCAGGTATGAGAGACAGGCCATAAAAAAGCTGGGATAGAAGCCAGAAAAATAGTGGCCTGATTATTGAAAAAATATCAGATTCTTCTCAAAGATTAAAGACCAGAGGCTGTGTTAAAGTTGTTGATGGAAACACACATTTTAACTGTGATGGGTTGGAGCAAACTTTGTTTAGCTAAAAACTCAGGGCCTGGCCTCTGATCCCAGTCACATGTGCCAGAATACACTGTACAAAGAAAAATGTTATTATAGGACTTTGCTCTCAATAGAGAACCCTAAGGATTTTATGAGACGTCTCTTTTGAAGATTTTTTTCCTGGACAAAAGCACTTCCAATTTAAACCCCATTGAGATTTGTTCATCAGCTGTTGTTAAGCCTTCAATATATTTTGACAATAGAGCATAATAATAATTATCGTATTGCATGTACTTGTAATGGCCTCAACTAGAGAATACAGAAAGTGGGGAAGAGAAGCAATCATTTTGTGTATTTTATTAACTCATTCATTATACGAAGTGACATTGGTTATGTCAAGATTTGTATAATAGTCGACCCAAGAGTATGGATTTTTCATAAAACAGCATGAGTGTAGCATACACAGTAATATGAATGTTAAAATATATCCATCACAGATTAATAAAGAAGAGAGAAAATCGTTTTACAAAACAGGTTACAGAATGCATTTGTTCAAATAGAGGCCAGTGGGTTGTGTGATGGAAGAGCCAGTGCAGAGACCCAGGAGGCCAACGTTTCTGTTGGCGGCTGAGACGGTCCTTGGGCCCGGTCGTAGCTTCTTCGTTTGTAAAGAGGATTTTATACCAAATATTCCCCAGTTTCAAAATAGCATCTTACAGTTTGGGCTGGGAAGACGCATGGCGGCTAGCGGCGGCCCTGAGGGTCCAGAACTGGTGCTCCCAAGCTTGGGAGGTCCGTCCTGCTTCAAAAAAAGCGTTAGGGGAAACGCTTAGAATCCGTCGGGTCGAGGGTGTCGGAGAAGGAAAAGCCGGACTCGCAGCCTCTCGCCCGGCTGGCTGCATGGAGGGAGCGGGCAGGCCGGACCAGTGGGCCCACCTCGGCCCACTGTGGGGAGCAAAGCCCTTCCGGGGGCAGAGCTGGTCTTGTCAAAAAGCTGAGTGAGGCCGAGAAAGCAGGTTGCAGAGGACGTGTGCACGTTAGTGTGCGCATGTGTTCACAAGCAGGGAGCCCTACTTCTGGGCACAGGTATGAATTGTTAGGCTCCCAAAGACAGAGACTTAACGACTCCATGGTTCCTTAGCTTTTCTGATGTTGTTTAGCAGATTTGACTTGAAGGGTTGAAATGGAAACGTGCTTGGATTTTTCTCTCTCATGAAATACAGGTGGAAAAAAGTTGCCTTTTATTATAATTTCAAAATTTTGTCTTTAAAGATTAAACTTTTAAATATGTCAACATTTTAAAGAGTTGAGTTTCTTGCTCTTTTCAATTATAATGGACAGAGACAATGCAGTAAAATGTCTTTAGAAAATCATACCCTGAAAAGCTGGATAAATATTTAAACAGAAATATATGAACCCTGGCCAGTGGACTGATCAGAGATATAGCAAACCTGAGGGTGCAGGTTCGAAGGAAAAATTGAGGAGTTAATATTGTGGATTGTATAATCATTCAGATGCAGCTTAAAATCTCTCCCTAACACTTACCCACTATTTGACTTTGTACTATTGAAGTTTTTAAGCCAAAATGGTCTGATTTGGAAAGACAAGGTTACATTTTGCACCTCCTAGAGTGAACCTTGAAAGAAGCAGTGTCTGGAACACAGCTCTCCATGAATGTCCTTACACTATTTAATACTTAGTTTCCCATAGTAGGTGCTCAAAAGTCTTTTGTCTTATTCATATTTCTGCTAGTCATAGCTTCAGGAAACCAGAAGCGTCATCTGTACTGTTGGCGTTGCTTGTGCAGTTCTACAAAAAGCCATGTTCCCTGACGAGCCCATGCGGACCTTAGCACGTCCACGTGTCATCCCCCGTGTGTGGTGGGTGAAGAAAGACGCATTGCGCCTCCTGAAGCTGATAAGAATCACAAGAAGGGGGAGGGCTGAGAGAGGGCGCAGAACAGGGGCTTGACAAGGAGCAGCTCTGGTTGAGCAGGATCATTGAGGAGCCGGCAGAAACTGAGGACACTGATGACAAAGAAAAGAAAAAAAAAGACCAAAAATACCAGATCTATAATAGTTCTTCCCTGGCCCTTCCTCTTGCTCTCTCTGCCTTCCTTCCTTCTCTTCCTTCTTTCTCATTCCTACCTTTGTCCCTTCATTTCTACTCTCTTCTTTTTCTCCTCTCCTTTTTACTGTCCCTACATTTACTTCCCTCCTTTCTTCTTTCTGCCTTTTCCTTCTTGGTCACCCCCTTTTCTTTCCATTTTCTCAGGAAGCAATTTCGTTTGGGAAACCACAAGGCAAACCAATTAAAGAGGTTTTAAATTCAAGTGGACTTTTTTTTTCAATCTTTTGAACTGCTTCCTGTGGAATTCAATTAAAACAATAGCTCACTTATTTTAAAAGTTGCGATGAGAACAAAACAAACCTTCTCATATCCAACAAAAACAAACACTGACGTGTGTCGAAGACTTTGGAGCCATCGGGTACATTGTGTGGACTGGGCTTGCCTTGCTTTCACACAGATTCCAAGTGGCGGTGCCTTTCGCTTATTTATGCACGTATATGACCTTCCTGTAAATATGTAATTGGTGAGAAAGGAGAGCCTTTTGCTCCAATCGCTCTTTGAATTCAAGCCTGCACATGTCTCCTCGTGTAAAATTATACAAGTGAGTTCACTAGTTCAGCACATGTGTACTATACTCAATTAAATGCCAGGCAAGGCTCAGGCACATATGCTCGGCTCATGCTCTTATTATGGCTTATTAGACAATTGTGCAACAGCAAGCGAACTCTACACACTGGTCACGACAATTTCATACTAAAGATGTTGTCAGATGTTAGTTGCTTAAATTAAATATATACATAAGTGTAGCTTTTAAAATGGAGATAAAGTAGTTGCCATTCTAACTAGAAATTAACTACAAAGTTTCAGAAAAGTAAGCAAGATTCCAGGATAGATGCAGAAATTATCAGAATCAGATGTCATGAGTCAAGTTATACCAGCTCCAAATAGTCCTCTCTACATGAAGCTCTCTTTGTGTTTGCGAAATTAAAGTTGCAAGCAGTCATTACTAGGTGAATTCTGAAGTTCTGTAATCAACCTTCCCAGTATGTTTTAATGTAATTTGAGACTCTTGATGTTCTTAAGAAAGCACACTTAGAAATGTAAATCTGCCAGTCAAAGAATAGTTATTGTATGATTTGAAACTATTGTGTTGTAAGTAAAGGTTGGTGCAGATAAAGAAGACACTCTTTTGACCTTATACCATTGATTTTTGCAGCAGTCATGGTAGATGAGCAGCCAGGAACACAAACTTTTTACCACTACTTTAAAATAATGTGGGGAAAGGACATTAAGAGGCTACTCATGAGGAACTGTTTGCTTCAATCACACACAACCATTGCAATTCAAGTGTTTCCAGGTGCGAATACTGTATATCACCTCACTTTGCTAGGTTTTGTAAGCTGTGGCTGAATAATTAAATATCAGATGTACATGCAAGGTTAGAAAAAGTCCTTCACTACATACAATAAGGAAAGTGGTGTAGCTTCATATTAATTTTTAAAACATGCCATCAAATAAATTGTCAAAAATATATGGGGTTGGAATTGGCATGTAGCAAGTAATGTCTGCAAAAGCTACAGGAATTTTGATTCATACATGAACAGTTGCCAAAATGAATTCAAATAACTGTGGTATGATGTACAGACAGCCACTCACTGTTTAGCAGATTGATGAACATCTTGCAAAACAATGCTGGTTTTGTGACAGGTATTGCCAATTGTTAAAATGTACTTTTTAAAGCACAGAATTGTTAGCATTGTTTGTGGTTACGTAGACCAGTTCCAAAATTCACTTTTCGGTTGAGGTTTAGTTAGTTTTGCCAAGGCCAATTCCTGCTACAAATATTTCAAATGAGACAAAGAAATAAACATTATTTTCTTTCTTGGTAATAGCACCATTAACAAGAACTTCATTCAAAACTCAGTAGTGTTTGCTTTTGTCTCTTGCTGGCATTTTTAAAGAAGCTGAAAAAACCCCTACATGTCAGTGCTAACCTACCAGGTTCATTTCATTTGTAACCCCATATAGAATGTTAGTAATAAAGTTTAAAATTTGTATTCAATATGCAAATGAAGTAAAATAGCAACTTATGAAACTCTGAATGAATATTGGATAAAACTGTGCATTGATGTATATGAGTTTCTCAAATGGTTTCTTTCTCAAGATACAGAATGTATATGTGCAGATGTATTTACATGTTGTTAAAGATTTATATTTATTGAGAAAATTTTGTAAAATGTAATTCTGAGGTAGTGCTAGTTGTTCAAGTTGTAGTTGAAAAATTTTATTATTTCTCTTTAAAATTCTTGGATGTACTTAAGTAAAGACTTTGGGAATTGCAAAGTGAAAGGTTAAATTAAATAATCTCTGTAATTTGGATTTTCTTTCTATTTTAAACAACCAAAACAAATATAGAAGTAAATGAGATATTTTACTGAAATCTGATTACAACTATCAGTTATAGCATCTGATTTCAAAGTTTACATTTGAACTAAACATCTTATTCCTGTTGACTGTCTTGTTCATTAACTATTACAAGTTCAAAATAATAAAGTAAAATCATACTGAAAATACATTTTTATATGAAGTATCTGCCTAATATTGCATTTGTTTCATTTCTTTTTTCTTTCCATTCACTTTCCTAGTTGGACAATCACTCATTTCTGCTCCTGGAGCCTCTGTTGTGTGCCAGTGATATTTTAGGTTGTGAGGACCCATGCATGAACAACCTGGACAACTTTGCTTATTATGTGTAACCTATATTCTCCCCCTCCAAAAGAAATCAAAGTGCTCTTGCCTTTTCCAAGGTAACAGACTTACAGTTTCACTTCTGTAGTAAGGAAAGCCCAAGCTAAGCCTGCAAATTCAGCTTTTCCTGAAGAGAAATGAAAATGCAGCCAACCTGGAGGAATCAGAGCCAGGCAGTGAGCAGACTTTACCCCCCGAGGCAGAGGGGAGATGAGGTGTACACAGTTCAGTCTGTAGATCTCTATGTGGGGCCAGAACTTTAAAAAAGCTCAAAGGAAACAAAACCCATAAAATCTACGTTTTTTACAAATTCCTCAGGTGCTTGCAGAAGGACATAGCATAGCTGTAGTGGGCTTTGGATTTCTGTTTGACCCTTGGTCTCTAAAATATTTGTCATCACTGCTTTAGGGTATGGGCTAAAGGAAGAAAAAAAGCAATTTTATTCTTTAATGGGGCTCTCTAGCTCTGATGTTTTAGGGCAAAGTGGCTGGTTTTGTCTCTGAAAATGCCACAAAGATGCTCTACTAATGTTACTTGGCTAGAAAATTTGTTCTATTTAAGGTACTTTAACAATAACCATGGAGAACACTGAAAACTAATGAATTATTCTGTGGTGCGGACTTTCCTGACGTGAACAAGGAAACCACGTAGAGCTCCATTGGCAGATCACTGCCTCACTCCTCAAATCAGAGCACACGTTGGCATAGCTACCCAGCACAGACATCTGCTTGGATCCCTCACATCCCATTTTCTTCATCGCAATAATCTCTTCACTTTTCTAAATAAGAGTTCAATTTTACCAGTGAGAATTAAAGTTAATAATTTTGGAAATAGGATTCTGGGTTCACTCACATTTCATGAAAGCAATCAATAGATGAAATGTATTGAGAATACATTTCAAGCTTTAAACATTCACACTGTCATCATTGATGTGTGTTGTTATCTTCACAAAGATCAATTAAGAGAAAATCAGCATTGACTAGAAGGAAATGCACAGTCTTTTGGTCCAGATAGATTTGGGCTCAAATTCTGGCTTTCTTTTTTTCTGTGTGACTATGGATAACTTACTGTACTAAGGTGATTGCCCTCAATTTTCTTATTTGTTATACAGAATCAGTGATATCTACTTCCCTAAATAGCAACATGTATTGAATAATATATGGTTGTAAGGAAGCTAATGATATTCCTGGTAGAAAATAAGTAGAAGCTAACAATATTCTGCTTAGTACTCTATGTAAATATATAGATATGACACATACTTCTAACAATTCCGGTTGTCCTACATTTATGGACATGTTTATGGTACCTTACTCTCTGATCTAACATTCCCTTTATGTTATAAAATTTCCTTTACAGAGTTGTAGAGCAAAAAGGCCATGTCATTAGTGCTGAGGTACATGCAGAGAAGATGCTGACTACATTTACATGACAAAAAATATTGAAGGGTTTTAGGCACCACAATGAAAGTGTCTCTAGATTTGGGTTTGAGGTTGGGCCGAACTAAGCTCATAGATGTAGTGAAGACTGTACTGAGAAGGGCATGCCTTAGTTTCTGTTTCTCTGTTGGATCCGGTTTATGTACCTGTTTCTATTTTAATGCCATAATTTAAGAGTGGTATACGCATTCCAGTCTGGGATCAAACTTAAAGGGTCAATGAAGCAAGAAAGCATCATCATACATATCAGGGTAATGGTGATACTACTTTTGTGATATTAAACCAATGTACTTGTCAGCCTCAAATCATATTTCCTTTTAGAATTCCATTCCCAAGGCTCAGCAACGAAGCTTATTGCCTTAGGGAATGAGAGAATGGTTCCTTTCTGGAACCCATAGGTCATTGATGTGCTTTGAATCTCAAAGCTGGCTATTTTAAGTACAAGGTAATAATGGTGAAACCCAGGCACTCTCAAAAGGAAAAAAAAGAATTTCATTTTTTGGGAATTTATAAGATCTACACATTTATTACTACATAGTAGAATTACTAGTTTTTAATTGTGCCTATAGTAGATGAAATAATAAAATGTAAAAAAAAGAAATAGAAAATCTGCATCTTCCTGTGATGGTGAATTATGGGGAAAGTGAGATAAAGGTTGGCCAAAAAAAATGAAGCAAACCCAAACAAACAAATGAAAACAAAACAAAAACCACTGCGTAGTCTCTTGTCATAATTTTTAGAGTAGAAATTCAAGAAAGAAAAGTTAAATAAAATCCATATATTTTGAAAGGATCTGGAGATATAGGCCTGAGTGTACGCTTGTGTGTGTGTGTGTGTGTGTGTGTGTGTGTGTGTGTGTGTAATAGAGAGAGAGACAGACAGAGAGAGAGACACAGAGAGAGACTGTGAGGATGTGCACATGCATATAAAACTAATAATAGTCTACGGTTAAAATTTCATTCCCTTTCAGGTACATAACCTTGTTGATTTTTACTCATTTTCCCCACCTACCCATGTTGGAAGAAGGTTGTTGAAAAAAGGGATTGATTCAAAGATATCTTTCATTTATTCCTACCAGCCAATAGCTTTTATTTTTTTATGTTTAATATTATAAATAGATTTGTTTTTCATATTCACATCACAAAATTCTAGTACTTAACACATTTAAGAAAATGCAGACACCTCCATAGATTCTGATTTTGATATTTACTTCTAGAAGTTATTAGTCCTTTCTCCACTGCCAACTCTTTTGAATTTATTTACCCCAGCTGGTTAAGAATTATTGATCTCTCCACATTGTACTAAGTCAAGGACAAGTAATATTACATAGTAGAGAAAGTTTTCTAGGGAAATATAATCGTATTTGAATGGATCACTGATATTTTTGAAAATAGCTTAATCTCTCTTATGGGTTGAATTATGTCCCAGTAGCAAATGTTAAAGTCCTGACCTGAAATATTTCTGAATACCATCTTTTGGAACATACCTTTGTAGACAGTCAAGGAGAGACCACTAAGCTGGGTCTAATGCTACATGATTGTTATCTTTATAAAACAAGTTTGGACACATAGATAGCTTGAGAGGAAGACAATGCAAAGATAAGAAAGACACGAACTGCAAGCCGAGGGATACTCAAATCCTTCCAAAACTAGGGGAAGGGGATATAGCTTATTATGTTTTACTGGTGTCAGAAGAAACCAATGCTTTGGAGTTTTACATGGCACAATTGTGAGACTGTATATTTCCGTTTCTTAAGAAATCAGTTTGTTCTATATAGTTTTGGCTGTCCCACATCCCTGTCAATAGTTTTCATTGAAGAAAATAAAAAAGTTTATGAGACATGATTTCTAGTATGTATGACTAAGATCTCACCCTGTCTCACCCCATAATTCCTAGGTAGCCCTTGCCAAACATTTTAGTGAAACATAGAGAAAACTCAACATATTTTCACCTTCTCTGGGGTAAAACTTCATCTCGAATGACACTCATATACAAGTGTATATAAATCACTGAGGAAAGGGATTGTTAAATGCCTTCTGTGTTTTGCAGGGTAAGACCCCTGGTCCTGTACCTGGATTTTCAGTCCCGGGACCCAAAGCCTTTGGAAACATGCCTGGAAGTAATGAAGGGATATCTCAGTGCAGAAACTTTTTTTCCCCCCTCGCTACTAAATTCTTAGTATTTCTTCCCTGAAGCCATAAAATGAAGGTTGTGTCTTCAGAGCAAAAGAGAAATACATAATGGGTAATTATCTTGTTAATTTTAAGGATATAATTCTAGGCCCCTAGGTGGATACTTTTTATTGGAATTATCCAGTTTGACTAAGTAGAGAAAGCCAAAGAAAACATGAGTCAAACATATTTTTGTTTGGCTCCCAATCTGTGGCTTCTGCCCTTTCAGAAAGTGGTTTGAGCTTTGAGGATGAAATCCTTTCACTGCCAGGTATTCCATTAGTGTAAAGAGTGTTTTTTCTGCTGTTCTTCAGCATGTAAGCGACGGTATTGTGTAAGCGGTACCGTGGGGAACAGAGCGTGATTAAAAACATTTGTGGCTTATCGTTAAATATAGAAATCATTATAATTGGATTAATTGAGGAAATACACTGTGATGGCTGAGTTTCCCCTTGAGAGCCAAATGTATATTAGAAGCTAAGTTTTCAAAAAGCACAGAGTTGACTCTCATGAAAAATGTGGATGCGTTCATTCAGACTCTCCTAATCCCCAGCTACACTAAAGAAAGTACAGGATGGACTCGCTGTGCTGGGTGATGATTTTACTTGAGTCAAAGCCATCTTTTCTGGAGACTCTGAATGGGAATTTGTGTAGGTGAACTTAACTCTGTTCCTTGCAAATTGGCTCCACAAGATCCACCCAGGCCTTAGAGAATGCTCTCAGAAGCAGTTCCATCCGTCCTGCTGGGAGAAAGGAGAGTGGCTGATGCAAGAAACACAAGTGACTGGAATAGTCACAGAACAAAACACTTCCAGTACATCTTTTGTTATGCAACGTTATCCACGACATGCCTATCAGTGATATTGTCAGAATCTGCACTTGCAAAGGTCTATTAATGATTAGCAGTCACCTCCTGCAGTCACACAGCTGACAGAGTGACACCTTCATGAAGTGATGACACAGATGTTGTCTGATATGCAGGAAGCTACAGAGATGGGATTTTTCCTCAGGAAGTTAAGATGCATTGGATTGGATTGCTTCTGAGCCCCGTTTTTCAATGCCTGGCCTCCAAACCTCTTCTATAGAAAATGTCCAATTTTTTTGCCGCCTTTCTTTCTCCCTCATTGCAGTCCTGCTTTGGGGAAAGAAAAATCAAGAGGACACTGTGCTCTCCACGCTCAGTGGCTCGGACTTCCGGGAGCACCGGTGGCTGCTTCAGCTCCTCAGTGAGCCGTGATCAGTCTGCTGCCTCTGGCTCGGCCTCCTGCCCATCCTCCCATTCTGCGTTCTCTGCAGACCTGGTCGTGATGAATTCAGGCAGCTCCGAGCCTGTCCCTGGTTCACCATCTCCTCCCTTACAAGCTACAATTTTATGGACAGGTAGTGGGTTGTTACAAGAAAGTAATAGATTTGCTACAAATTCGGAAAGGCTTCTTAATATTCAGCTGTTGTTTTTAATTGAAATTGGGAAAAAATGTGCAGAGTGAAAGGTGGTTGTTTTCAACTTGAGTCTTCTCCTAGCAATGTGAGACTGTACGTGGAATTATAATCGACTCTTCTGTGTCCTATTTCTTAGGTCAGAGCCTGTTTGACAAAAGTAGGAGTCAAAACAATTCTTTCAAAGCAGCGGTGACACTATGGGTGTCTCCCCAGCTGGCTAGAAATGATTCGAGCAGGACAGTGCGGCCTGGCAAGCAGAGAAGGGCAGCCAGGAGCGTGGCTCCTCCCAGCAGCGAGGAAGGAGGCCAAGGATGGGAAAAGCCTTCATTCTTTATTCCAGATCCTGTCCAGTGTGTGTGTGTGTGTGTGTGTGTGTGTGTGTGTGTGTTTGGAACACTGGCATCATTATCTTCCAACTGTTACTGACCATTTTCAGATATTGCAACCTCAGAAAAATACATTAGGAGAAAAAGTCTTCATTTCTATGGCAAGAAGTCAGACTGGGGACCAGAGGGGAAAAGCTGGGCGTCTGGTTACGGGCAGTTCTTCATCCTGAAGACTGGATCTTAGCAAGATGCCAGCTGATTTCCTACTTGTGGCATACTTTTTATTGTCATGACAGGCTAGATTGTTAATCTAATTAAAATAATGTCATGCCATCGTAATTTGCTCTCCAGTGTTCCAGGCTGTTTTGAATTTTTTTTAGCAAAATTATACTTAAAATTTGAAACAAGGGGAACAAACATTATGATGGTACTAAAAATAAAGGGAAACAAAGCTTGTGTTTATAGAGGGGTGGGATGTAGGGTGAGTAGAGGAAAAGGAAAAATGAGAATTAAATTGTGTCATATACTGGTATATATTCTCAGTATTGTCTGTGATGTTGATGTGTATATATAATGTACCAATACAGATTCAAATTTTTTTAAAAATAATAGTATTAGAAGTAATTACTCAATAAACCATTAAATGGCAAAAAATTGGACTTACTCTCCATTATTTTTATATTGAAGTCTGAGGGAGAATGTTGGAAATTCACAGGCAGCTCAACAGTAATGTGTGTTCTCAGGTGCCCTGTGATTAAAGGCACCTTTTCTTACGTCTTTCTACCTTCTCCCTTGTTTCACACACACCCGCATGTAAGCATATATTGCTCACTTGTGATTGTGGTTCGGGCCCAATAGGTTTGAAAATATCTTTCTCCTTGCCCACCTCCAGGGTAAATAATTAGGGCTAAACTGTATCAGCTCCATTAAAGAGAAAGGGGGTTTAAAATTTGTCCAACTATTTGGTACTGAGAAATTTCCTTTTCAGAGTGGTTAAATTTCCTGGTGAGATCTATTCAGTATCATTAAAAATATTAATCCACTACAATCTTTCATGTCTTCCAAAGGAATTTAAAAGTAATTTTGTTCTTCGAAACCTCAGAACATTGAATGTTATAACTCTTATTTAAATCTTCACTATAAAACCAAGGAATTGAAAAATTAAGTTGCCTAAGCTATTTTTTTAAAAAAACTCATTCCACCAAATGAACACCTTTTCTTTTGCATAATACCCTTACAATTTATGAACTAATTTCTGCCAACACACAATTTGCCTTCAATGCATGTTACACACCATTTGAAAAGTTTGGACCAGTCAAAAATAGCTGATGACAGAGACTGTGTGTCTGTCACTCTCTGGGCTCTATAATGTCATCTCCTTTCATCTTGAAATCACTTTCCAACAATTCAGAGGGGCCAGAAGGTAGTGCAGTGTATTGGGTATGAAAATGGATTTTGAGGTTTGAAGAAACCAATTTAGAAACACTAGTCTATTCATTTTAGGCAAATTATTTAATGTCTCTCTTCCTTCATTTTGTCAGCTATAAAAATGAAGATAATGAGAGTATCAATCTCATTGCCATGAGGATTAAGCGAGATGTTCTAGGGAAAGCGTGTCATATGTCATGCACACGCACTAAATGTACGATGTTAATAAGATGTTGGTTTATCACTGTAAAAGTGTCAGAGACTCTGTCCAAAAATAGAAATATATTTCTTGGACACACCGTTTTACTTTCCTAGTATAATTTATTATGGTAGGACACCCATTCTAAATTATTCCATAAATGAGTTAGCCTTAGTTCCTGAAGTTGGTATTTTCCTATTGCCATATTACAGTGTGGAGATCCTGGTCTATCATGTTTTGCACATGATAGTAGTTTTATTCCACTAGATGTGAAAGCTTTACAAATAAATATGCATTTAAAATTTGTAGATTCTTAGTGCAGATTTTACAATTAATATAACAGGCCCAGAAAAGGATGAGCAGAAACTTTTGTGACTATTCTGTTTCATGACTAAGCCACACTGCCAGCAGCTGGGAGAGTTCTAGAGCTTTGAAGGTTTCCTGAGATTGGACTCAGAGTCTTGCTTGGCTGTTCTGTAAGGGAGTATTGGATGAATAATTTCTCTTGGGTCTATAGCCTCTACATATATAGAGCACTTACTAATGCTTTCTGGTGATGCTAGAATTACACACGTTATGTAAAATTGGTCAGAGCAGTATTTAGTAAAATGTATGCACTTAACCTTTTAAATTTTAAAAATTGTGCACTGCACTAGGTCTGTTGGTAAATTGCTTTCTAGCATTTCACTAGCATTTCACCAGTGAGAAGTGAAACTTATGGCACTTAGTTGTATGCAAATATTTCCCAACTCTTCTTTCCTGGCTCATTTAGATTTGATTTTGGTCATTTCTGTGCACCTGGGCCTGTCCTGGACAGAGGACGTTCACGTTTGGAGCAGCTTCTCAGAAGCATCTTGAGTCAGGATTCTTGGCTGCTCATGCTGCTGTCACCAATCTTTGGACTTATCTGGGCAGCAGGAGAGAGCATTTTACCTAATATGAACTGGTTTGCCATATCAGATAGATAAAATGCATTTAATGTAATTAGGCAAATTTTATCAAATCTGCATGCCTTTGATTACAAAAAAGGGATACAGATTTCAGAACATATACCTTTTAGACTCCATGCTACATGGCAAGTATTAATTTTGAAGAGCTCATTCTCTGTGGGGACTAAATATGCTCCATGATTCGAGTTACCTCTTTACTCCTCATCACCAGCCTAATGGTCTGTTGGGTACTTACAAAGACAAGAAGAACCAGGCAACAAGCTTTGATAAATAGTTTTGGATGTATTTCTTGGCCAAGCCAAAAAAAATTACATCATTTCTGAGGCAGCTATTTTAATGTTACATTGACATATTTATTTCTTTACAAACTGACAGTGCAATAAACTCTTTTATTAAATATAACTAAATATAGTCATTTCATTTTATTGGAGAATAATTGACAAAGTATCCATTTGATAAATACAGATTTACTATTTATACTTACAGTCTTTATGGTCATACTGCACTATGTGGTTTACAGTTACTTGGACTGTTCTGTGTTCTGTTAATAATGACTATTATTTATTATAGTTTAAATAAAAGATATAATGAATTTAGCATGTATCTATTTCTTAGCCAATTTCCAACATGTTCCATATATTTTTAACAGACAAGTTTGATATGGTCGAAAACTACACAGTTCATGCAGTATCTCAGGCTCTGGTTTTACTGTTTTTTATTCATTTCGGATCCATAGTTCTTATGTGGAACTCCTTTTCAATTTATGAAAGAAATCTTGTCTGTGAATGCTTTGGTAATCAAAACTCCGTATTCAATCTCATGTACTCTGTTTTCTCAGTCTGGAAGTGTAAGTTGGCAAATGGCTCTGACATGCTGGTTCAGTGTAGAAAACAAGTGCAAGGGGGAATTTATTATTTCTTTTGTAGAACTGCAAACTAATTTATTAAGATGATCATATGGAATAATAAACGTGTGTGCATACAGGTAGCAGAACCATGAGTAATATCGTAGCTCAACACTTCAGCGAGTATTTTCAGAAAATGAAATATTAAAAGCACCCCGGGGTGGACATGTTTTGTAAAATGGATATTCAGGGTGGTTTGGTGGCCTGGTCCAGGCTTCCAGTCAAAGAGACTTCATAGAACATTGTGGCTCTGGTGTAAATTAGCTTTGACCTTAGGGCAATCACTTTCCATTTTTGTATTTCAGATTTCTCATGTGTATAAGACCAATAAATACCATCCTTCTAGACATTTTGAAGAATTGATATAAGGTGTGTGAAAATATGAACTTCCACATCTCAGAGAGCATAAATTCCCCAGTGCAGTGAGAATGCTTGCTCATTCTCTAAAAATCAGTCAAGTGTGGTTGTTGCCATGTAACTGCCTGGACTTGGACATGCAAATCAGAATGCCCATGTGCACAGCTCAGCTCCCTGGTCAAGGGTTCCAGAGAGTAATTTATCCAGAGCATGGTCTTCAGCAGCTCTTCCTATGATTCACATCTCCTTCAGCAGGACTCAGGAGGAGACCTCAGATGGATACTAACCTCTTCTTCCTCATTGCAGCCTCACTATCAACTCCTCTAAAACCTATAGACTGAACAAGGTGATTCTGTTTCTTTTTCTATGTACCCCACGAAGAACCCCCAAATCCCAGTTCCTCCCTCATGCCAGTTCCTCTAACAGCATTATAGTTTCTCTCTTGACACAGGTAATCTGAAAATTGGGGACAATTATCCACAGTATCCTCTGGACAGTCAATCTCTGGACAAAGCTTTGTCTCCTTGTAAACGGCTCCTAGAGCTATCCCTCTGCAGCCCCCTGGAGTGTATGTGGGGTTCACCTTGCTTGCCTTATGGTTTCTGCTCACATTTTTCCTCACCGTCCTCACAGTGCCCCACCTTTGAGGGTCCTGTCACCATCATTCTTCCTGCACCATCCTTGTTTCAGTCATCTCCCAGTGCTTGGGGTGCACCACATGACCAAAGATTTTGTTCCCAGCTCACTGCTTCTCCATCCAAATCTGTCATAACTCTATGGGATTATAAATCCCATATGTGTTCGATCTACATGACAGAGCCTCACTTTGGTCTCTTCCTGCAACGATGAAGTCTCCTACCAGACTGTTGCAAGCCATTTGCTCTCATAGCTACACTGAATCTATATAAGGATCATTTCCATAATTCCAATGTCATATTTCTCACTCAGTGGCCACCACTTTATTTTCTAAGCTCAATTCTTTTGGTATCTTGACTTTAAAAAATCTTTAACTCTCACTCGAATCTATAGCTGGTGATTCTTTCATTTTAACTGTCTTTTGTACTTCTTAGGTTTGTCCTTTCCTTTATAGATTTAATTTTATATGTACTTAGTAATCCAGTATTCTGTCATCTATTCTCAACTTTCTTAGCTGTGGAAAAAGTCAGTCTTGTGGACTTGTTGCTCAAATACTCTTTTGAAGAAGAACTTATTGACCAACAGTGAGGTGAATGGCTATGTAAATGAGGGTGTGGCTAGGTAGTGGTCCCCAGATTTTAATACTTTGTGGCCTGCCTTCCACTCCTTAGGGTGGTCACAGACAATGCGTGAGTAAAACGGTTCTGAGGTGTAGCCGTTTCGCCCCAGTGAAGGACTTCTCTAATGAGTTCCTCTTCTGCTGGTGGACTTTGTCAGTTGGCATTTGCCCGATCTGTTGGTTCTCTTTCCAGTCGTGCTTCTCACCCCTTTCACTTCTGAGACAATATGTCCCTTTTCATCCCCAATTCCTTCTCAGCAGGTGGCATTAACAGGCAAAAGTACAATTCTAGTCAAGTCTGTCTCTATGTTCATTTTGTACGTTTATGTGGACATTGCCTTACAGTTGCATTTTAAATTTATCATCAAATAGACAGAGTGGATCCCTTTGTGCTTCTAGACAATAATACTGAATTTCCTTAGTGTACTTAGAATCTGATTCTCTTAGGCTACTATTTCATACTCTGTATTACTCTCACCAACTAATATATTGATAACTATCAAATTTATGTCTTTAGGCCAGAACTAATTTCTCACTTTAGATTCTATTATCTAATGGTCTACTCACTATCTGTACTAGAAGTTCAGCAGGGAATTTAAATAGCTCCCAAATAAAACTGAGTACTGCCCTCTCTATTCTGATTTGAAATTGTTGCTCCTATGGTCTTGCTCAAATTAGTTAATGGTAGCTTCATTTTTCCATATGCAAAGATATTATCGTAATTCTTGAAATTTTGCATTGACCTCCAATTCATTCAAGCTAAGAGCAAACCCTTTGGCGTTCACTTTAAAATATACTCTGATTTTGATCACTTTTTACTAAATCCTCTTGAGAACCTATGTGGAAGCCACAATCTTCTTTTCCTGGATTGCTACAAGTGTCTCCTAGCTGGTCTCCATGCTTCATTCCTTGAGCTTCAATCTTAGGACCGAAGCTATAGGGCCATTCTTGAGGTATAATCAAGAGTTCAATCATGACTTTCTGCTCAGATCTCCTTAATGCCTGCATTTCAGTTCATGATAGCTCAATCTTGGAACAACCCAAATGCCATCAACTGGAAACTGGATAAAGAAGATGTGTTTTTTCTATAAAATGTAGTATTACTTTGCCTTAAAGAATGATAAGTTTGAGCCATTTATACTCAAATGGATGCACCTTCAGGACATACTCGTAAGTGAAATAAATAGGTCACAGATGTGTAAATATCTTATCTGTTCTCTGGTATGAGAAACTGAAGATACTAATGAGTTCCAGAATATATGATGGATATTATGAAATAGAAAATATTCAAAGGGAAATGTGGTGGAGGAGGAGTAATGAGAGGTGAAGAAAAAATGTGATGGTAATAAAAAAAGGGAAACAAAGCTCATGTATGGGGGTGGTTAGTGGAGTGGGTAAGGGGAATGGGAAAAAATAATTAAATTGTGTCATATACTGGTAAAAAAAATAAAACTTGTAAGAGCCGAAGTCTTTAAAAACATCTAAGAGTTACAATGCCAGGCATGGTGGCTCACGCCTGTAATCCCAGCACTCGGGAGGCAGAGACAGGAGGATTGCTGAGTTCGTGGCAGCTTGCCTGGGCTCCATAGTGAGCTCAAGGCCAGCCTGAACTACAAAGCGAGACCCTGTCTCAAAAAAAAAAAATCTAAGAGTTGATATGAGAGATGCATTTGTTACCTGTTTGAGCACTTTTTCTTGCTCTCTTTATTCTTACACAAGATTGCTTTGATGTTCTCTGACACCCTAGGGAATTTTCCACTTCTTAGTTTTTACCTTTGACTTGAATTTTCTTCTTCCAGCTATATACAATGCTCACTATCAGGCTCCTTTCAAATTATTAAAATGGAGAAACTGGTTGTCCATTCTATTTCAAATTAACTGCCTTCTTCTCCAGTATTCAATATTTTCCTTTTATTTGTCATTTTACTATTTTACTTGATAATACTGATCAACATTCAGTGCACTCTTTTACTTTTTTATTACATAGCTTTCTCACTACAGTATAAATTCAGTGAAAAAGGAAATTTCACATTTTTCACTTGTTTATTTCCAGTCACCAGTGATGACATGTACTAGTTGCACAGAAGCACTTGCAGAGTCTTCAGGAATAAGTGAATATGGGTCTTGGTATCCTGTGTGTAGTTCCAGAGATTAGAAAAGAAATGAATAACTAATTTGTGCTTTTAATTACCTTTGAATATACAAGTAAATTAATATTGTATTAGAACCTCTAGTTGTTGTAATCCCTTGGGACACAGGTCTGGAAGTCATAAGTACAATAGAATTATAGAGACAATGTCTAACTTGTACAGAAAGTAGCCCTAATTCTTTGATATCATGACTTTTAGAGTTCAGCAGTATTTAATTCAACCTTTAATTTGCATGTTTTATCAATTGTGTAATAGTTTCATCTGGGTAATTCTCATTTTCAACACAATAACAACAGTCTAGTAAAAATCAAAACTGTGTTATTTAATCTAGAACAAGGGATGTTGCAAGCATCCAGATTTTTGAGTATTTGAGTTAATTAAAATCATTTTCTGTTGTAGCAATGCAGAAGGTCTAAATAATTAGTGTTCATCATAGAAGTTTAGACAGAAAACAATTCAAATTTCCCTATTGCCCTATTACTATTTATATAATTGTAATTTCTCAACCTTTATCTCCAGGCCAGGTCTTTACTGTCTGTCTGATTCAAATACATCTACTCTGCTAACTACTAGATGTCTACCAGTTGTTCTGTAGCACCTGAAGCATGTGGTCTGGCTCTTGAGTTTATAGATTCCTTTATTTTTGTTTCAGTGACTGATCTACCCTGCACTCAGTTTCTCAGGATAGAAATTGGGTGTCACTGCATGACAGAAATTGGTACATACTCTTTGTGAATTGCAAAGATGTTGAATAAGTTAATTAAGACAAAGGTGGTGTCTTTGAGTTTGAATTATCTAAAAGAAGAAATCCACATGAAATTATGCTTTCACTTTATTATGGTCATTGCTAAGAATGACCAAAGAAAGAGTGTTCAAGTTATGTCAGAAATTTATTACAAATTCCCCATAGTAAATATTGAAGGCTGCATCTCCAGGTTGGAAAGTATGAAGAATGGACAACATAGAGAAAGCAATTAAACAAAAGCCCAAATGAACTACAAATCTTAAAGAGTGGAGTTTGGCAAGATCCACTTGTATAACAACATGACGAACTTAACCACTATAAGTCAGTTGGGGTAGAGGATGAGGTTGGACAAGAAGAGACAGACAAGGTCACAGTAAGCCTTGCATTTCACAGGGAGAAGCTGTGGGCAATAGGTAACTATGGGATACTTTTAAGTAGAAGTGTATACAGTCAGACTTGATTTTAGATCCACTGATTTAATTATGAGAAAAGAGTTGTAAGAAGTAAGAAAGATTGGAGAGATATGTTTGAAAGTTATTGTTTCAAATTGGGGAAATAAGGTGAGACTCATCTCAATAAGAAGTATAAGAAAAGAGCAAGGGGCAGATATAAGCAATAATCAAAGGTAAATTTTTGAGTATTAGGTGATGATTATATGGCAAGTGATGAAAAGATACTAGTTAGAAAGACAGGTTTATTGCTTTAGAGATCACAGAGAATTTTGGCCTAATATCTAAAAGAGAGGTAGACGCCTTTCAGAGAAAACATGAGTTTTTTCTTAAAATATGCCAATATACTCTAACAACACCAAATAGAATATTGATGGAAGTCAGGTGAATAGACAATTGGGAGACTAAGAAGTTATGAAGGATATTTTAATGAAAATGATCGGCTTGCAAGTGTTCTTCAGAATCACTGGAGTGGATTTTCCAAACACGAGGAATAAAAGAGAGAGAATGAATTGCCAAGAGTAGGACATTGAGGGGGAAAATATCAATATGTGAGTAGCATAGAGGTCCACAAAGAATGTCAAAAAGGGGAAATGAAGAGGAATTGGAAATGATTGCTTGAGGGGCCAGGAGAACTAAATCCCATACGTTGGCCACTCAAGGGCTGAAATGTGTCTATTGAATTCAACATGAGATTTTGAGGTGATAGCAATTTTAGCCATGAAACTAGAAATGCGCATTAGTTTACAATGGGTGGTTTACATGAACTAGCAGAGAAAATGAATACAAATTACTTAATGCTTTAGTTAACAAGAAATTACAGGAAACTGAGTTTTAGGAAGAGGGATTTGAATTTATAGCATCCAATAGATGAAGAATCAATGCTTAAAAAGGTCCAGTAATTTGTCTAAGAACATCTAGTTTTAAGTGTTACATTCAAAAGTCATAATTTCTTACTATAAAGCCTGTTTTTTGTTTGAGCAAAATAGAAACTGTCGCATTTGTGATCAGTATTAAAATAATAAAAAATATGACACTGGGCCGGAGGGTTAGCTCAGTGGTTCCGGCGCCTGCCTCGCAAGCTCAAGGTCCTGAGTTCGATCCCCGGTAACCACATAGAATACTGGGCATGGAGACACGCCCACCAACAATCAACACCGCATACCACAATGCCGGACATGGTGGCTCACGCCTGTAATCCCAGCACTCGGGAGGCAGGGACAGGAGGATTGCTGAGTTCGCGGCAGCTTGCCTGGGCACCATAGTGAGCTCAGGGCCAGCCTGAACTACAAAGCGAGACCCTGTCTCAAAAGGAAAAAAAAAAATCTATATCTATATCTATATCTATCTATATCTCTATATCTATATCTATATCTATCTATCTATCTATCTATCTATCTATCTATCTATCTATCTATCTATCTATACAGCCCTAATAGTCTGTTTCCTGCTGTATCATATTTCTTTGTAGCTGCAGTTACATACACCTCGTTTTATCAAGACAGTCAGGGCAATCAGAGAGAAGCCGGCTTGAAGAGGAGTTGCTCTGGAGGCGGCACAGGAGAGATGTCAGGGTTGTCTTCAGTTTCCAGCTTGGCTGGCTGAACGATCGGGGAGACCATTAAAACGAAAGGTAACACTAGTGGTGGGAAAGGAAGGAGAGAGAAAGAGGATGGAGTTTGTGATAATGAAGGCTTCCAGTTCCTCGGTATCTGCCAATCTTGATATTCCACATTCACCACAGCACATCTCAGAATTCTAAAACATGACTGAGTTTTCATCAGTGCAAAAAAAATTATATTTTGTAGCATATTAAATACGACCTACACAGAAAATGACATTGAATAACAACTGCCTAATTTGGGATTTTAAGTGGTGGAGGATGCCGAGATGGTAAATGTAGTGTTTTTTGTGTATATTTATTGGAAATGAAAGATGTGCACACTAACAAAGGGCTTGGATGAAACTATAAGAGAAAGATGCATGTTGCTTAGCTTTTTCAGGTGAAAAACTTGTCTTTTTCCTCTAGAGAGACAACTGTCTAAAATCTTTCTGTTTGGTATAGTTCAACTATGAGAGGAAAGTTTTGACCTCATCTTGACCCAGACAGCATTTGGAAGTTGGCAGAGAATAATTAAAGAGAAAAAGAGAAATTAAACCATAGTTTGAATCCACGATCCCATCATGATCACTTGGTGATAAATTTAGAGATTATATTTGTTTCTTTCAGAAACTTAAATCTTAAAAATAGTAACCTGTTGCCAGGAGTGGTGGCTCATGCCTGTAATCCCAGCACTCAGGAGGCAGAGACAGGAGGATTGCTGAGTTCGAGGCTTGCCTGGGCTACATAGTGAGCTCAGGGCCAGCCTGGACTACAAAGCGAGACCCTATCTAAAAAAAACAAAAAATAGTAACCTGTTCAAATCCTTTGGTACAAATGGCTAAATACAGAGAGACTAAAGAAAAGTCATTGTCATTAAATGGAAAAATAATGAAAAATGAATAGTTCTAACTTTGTCAGCAAGTTCATTGATAGGTACTTCAGAAATCACAAAAGCAAATGCCAAAAAAGCTCGTTAAAATAAGAATCTCTGTTAAATTTTGTTTTCTTGGTTAATGATGGAAATAACCCTTGAGTGCATGGCCCTAACATTTTAGAAATGAGTTTGGATCAATTCCATTGCTTTCCTTATGCTTCCCAGGTTGGATGTATCTTGATGGCGCCATCGAACCTTTATTCTACTACTCAGAGAGACTGAGGTCAGGACAATGGCAGAAATCCCTTGAAAGGCACAAGCATTTGCCCTCCAGATATTCTTCCCTAACACTGCCCTGAAAGCTACCAGTAAAGAGAGGGTCAGGATTAATTACAGCAGGTTTAGCTTCCCTGCATACTGCGTGAGACACAAGGATAGTAATAGTCTCTCTGCATCCGAACTTCCGTGCTCTGTTAATGATCGCGAGGAAGGCAACGTGCCAGGAAGACTACAGGGCTTTCTATTTTGCCAGAGGTATCCGAGACATCTGTTTAAATTTCATTTCCCGGAAGAGACCCGAATGAGTCTGCTCTGTCTTGTGAAACCTTCATCGCGCCAGTGAGTGGATCTTCCTGCTGCGGTGCAGTCAGACGCGCTCCAGTTCGGCAGCAAGTGCCCCTTCAAAAGGTGCCCCTGTGCCTTCCCTCTTTGCTGAACATATCTTGGCAACAGCCCGGAAAGACCAAGAAAATACTCTCAACTTAGGCGTGGACTAGTGATAGTTGCTAATTGTTGAATGCCAATGGGTGAGGAAAGTCCATGTGATGGCAAAACGATAGAACATAAAAGTGCCAACCACACTGTTGTAGTTTTCGATCCATCAGTCTTTATAAATGAAGGGCAGATTCAATTAGGGTAAGTAGATGGTTCTTTAACAATAGTCAATAAAATATTTCTTTACCGTATAGTAAATAAGGGTTATATTTAACCACAGCTTACTGTATTCCAATGTTAATATCAGGGCAGTTTGTTTTCACAGCTTGATCTAAACAACACTTTATGTTGACACTTCTATTGCGTATTTAATGAACTCATATCAAATATGCATGGCAAATAAATACTATGCTCCCGGTAAACCTTTATTCCTTCCCTGTTCTCTTTATCTTCTCAAGTGAAGCAGCACACTTTTCACAACATATTTCTTCTCTCATAAAAATGCATATCACAACATTGTAACTAAATCTTAGTTCAATATTTTTGCAAGACAGAAAAAGAAAAACCTAGATCATGGTGGGTGCGGATGTGCTGCTATTTAAAATGCAGCGCTGAATTCTACCTCAGTTGCCTCTGAGCAGCCGGTCTATTGAGAAACAGCCTTTTGACAGGAAGGATTAAGCTTCAGACAGTCCTTAATCTGATGCCCACATGGAAAACCACCGTGCCGGTGCATGGGATGCTCCCAATAAAAATCAAGGCTGCGAGTAGTGGCTGTGCTCAGCTGTGGATGGAAAGACCATGCAGGAAAGGGGGCTGCAGTGTGGCTCTGAGCCTGAGCCCAGGGCCACGGTTCTGTCCAGTTCTCCCAAAGTAGTGAGTGCGCCTGTGTGGTCCCAGAGGCTCGTACAAAACAGCACCGCCAGGACTGGGGCTTGTAAGTCTGGAAAGGGCCACACAGCGAGCAGATTCCTGCTTCTAACCCATTCCTTAGAACAGGAGGCTCAACAGTGGGGAGACAGAGGGAAGTGTACACACTGCTTGCACCGCTTCCTGATTTCTGGCCAAGTCACATTTAGATCGCGTTTCTGCTGCGAGTGCCACTTTCACTGAGGGAACGGAGGATAGCAATTTGCTCTCCAGGTTTCTCCGAACTGTCATGGGGTTCAGCCCAGCAGAGAGCAAAATAGCGATTTCTTTCTTTTTCTGCAGATAAATATGAAGATAGCTACTGCTCTGCAGTGTTTGTCTTACCCAGACATGGAATGTGTGATCTGGAAGAGTTTGCCTGGTAATTAAATTTTGTAAAGAATACGAATCCCTTTCTTTATACTGGATAACTCTGAGACAAGAAATAACAAATGTTTGATTCCTGAGTTCAATAGACTTTGAAATAACTGCTTATTTTTGTTCATCTCTAGCTTTTGGTATTTTTTGAAATGCAGCTTTAAAGCTAGCCTTCCTTGTAACTCACTATGGGATATCTTTATACACCGCTGACAGTAATACAACTCATTTTGGGTGATTAACTTAACCCTCAGTGTTGCTAGTGTCAGGCTGCATTAGCATAGCTTTCAAGGAATAGTTGCAGTGTGAGAAAATTGCCTGTAGGATTATTTGCAACTAGGAACCTGTGAAATGTAAAATAAAATTGAAGACTATAAAGGAAAACATCAAAGCTACCTAAAATATTAATAGCTGGCACTCTATTTAGAAGAATGCATGAAGTAGTGAAAATTACTAATTTAAAAAGAGGCTTTAAAAAAAAGTTGAAAATTTAGAAAAAACAATGGCCAATGTGAATTCATTTTGCACATACCATAGATGGTGTTCAAGGGATATTGAAGCCCTATCTGTTAAGTAGATCCAAAGTTTAATATTTGACCATCCTGAACTTAAAAGAAAGCAAAGCTGACATTTTCCTCCATTCAAAACTGAAGGGAAAACAGAAGGTACCCTTGGTAAAATATTGTGAGAAATCCAAAGGACACTTTCGGTATCCACTGGGAATTTTGTTGCATAGAAACACATTTTTAGTTTGCTCTGTGGTAGCTGTCTGTGGTCGTTTGATTGGCTATTTCTTAAGCATGTTCCAGATTCAAAGCTAAGCTGTAAGTATGTGTCATTTCCATTAGGCACTCGGCTTCTGTTTGAGCCCAAGTGTGTCACATGATATGGGGAATGTACAGCCTTTCCTTAGTGCATAAAACATAGATTATAGTCATGCACACCTGGTTCACTGTTTATGCCAGCCACTTACGAGTGATGTTACCTTGGGCAGGTTGATTAACATGTCTAAGCTTTGGCTTCCTCATTTGTAAATAAGTCATATCTACCTCAAGATGTTGTCAAAGATTCCAGGAAAGAGCGCTCATAAAAACTTCAGCACATTGTATGGTAAATAGCTAACACCTAAAAAAAATGGAGCTCATAAAAAGTGATTCATAGTTCAAGACAATACTCTGAGAGGTGGCATGTGCCATGTGAATGATGCGAAGTGGCAGGTGTGAGGCCATTTCTCCACCAGGAAAAAGGTTTTCTCTACATATGGGTCACAGGTTAAGGTAGACAGGGGAGTGCAGAACAGTAGACTCAGTGATGAGAATAGAAAGGGACTCTACACTTATGTGTATATTTTTGAGACAGGGTCTTGCAGCACAGTTCAGACTGGCCTTGAACTTACTATGCAGCCAAGGCTGGTCTTAAACTCAAGGCAATCTTCCTGCATCAGTCTTCCAAGCGCTGGGATTATAGGTGCGCACCACCACATCCAGCTGATTGATGTATATGTTTGTTATGCATCTCTTGGTGATGCCTACCTAGCTGAGAAAAAAAAAATAAAGCTGGATATGTAAACAAAATATGTTTCCTAGTATTTTAAGATGACCAAGAGTGCAGTTATCCACACAATAACAGATTGGAATGTGTGACATGTATAACAAATGAAATAATATTAAATAACAACAATAAATGATGGAAAAAAGAAAGAAGGCAGAAATAAATGATATGTATTAAAAGTATAAAAAATAATGAAAACAGTAGGGCTGAGGATTTAGTTTAATAGTACCACAACTACACGGTTCTGAGTTTATTTCTTGGTATCTAAAAAAATGAAAACAAAAATAACTCAGACAAAGGATGCTGAAGGAACTAATCATGACCATTTTATCAATACTGACTATATGCCACGTTTATATAGGCATGGAAAATATATATATGTTTATCGCTTTATATTTGTCATCTACATTATGTCTATATCCTACCTGCTAAATTTTTCAAGGACTATGTACCTTTAATTTTGTTGTAAATATAGTCAGTGCTTTTTCATGTTAACTGAACAATCATTAGAAGCCTATTGTTTCACAAAATGTGCCTAGAAATTGGGAAAGAGAACATAATAATTTCTTTTACATTTTAGTATCAATGTTGAGTCCTTAGCAGGTTATAGCCTGTGTTTAGCCTTGTATCCGGATTTTGTGGAATTCAGGAAGGGAATGTGACCAGTGTTTATGTGTCTATAGCTTTGGATCATGATATCTATGAACCACCATAATATAGACATACCAAAAAACAAATAAATAAACGATATGACTCAACCATTGCTGTAAGAATTCAGAAAGAAGATATTGTGGCTAGAACATTCAAGAGAGATTATTAAGAAGTATTAGGAGTCAATTTGTAAGAGATCATATGAAGAACATAATGAAAGTATTAAAAGGAAGCACTGAAAACAATTCTTGCTCTTGTTGACTTTAGGAAAGACATAACCATGATGTTAAAAAAGCTAAAAGTCTAAAAAGAAATGATTGTGCTATGTAGAAGTAAAAACGTGCTTGAAGCAAGAGTAAAACTCAATGGAAAATCTATTCAACAAGGAATTGAGATGGAAAGTTCACTCTCTTACATACTTAGAAAGCTGACAGATTTTAGGGGAAGGACAGACTTTCATAGAGAAAATTGACCCAGAATATTACCTGATGGATGACTGGAAAGAAAAGACAAATTGTTGAGTAGATAAAGGTTTGCTTGACCTCACTGTACTAAGCCACACAAAATCAAATGACACTGAAGGAACACTTTCCAGTTATCTAAGGCAGCGATAGAACTGCCCCCCCCCCCACATGGATTGGCTGGGAAAACAGATTCTTAGTAAGAATTTGAGATGTGGTCATAGAAAAAGGAGGAATAGAAACTGGAGAACAATAATAATGACACTATGAAGAATGAAAAAAAAACTGTCTAGAAACTAAAACTCCTTTATATCATTATTTCATCTTGATGTAAGTATTTCTGGTGAGGAGGCTAAATATTCAGAAATATTCAGAATATTTTGGGCCTGTAAGTATGTTTTCAGTCAAACTCGAGTGGCGTAAAATCATCCTTCTATTTCAGAAACTCAAAAATGGATGAAGCATGGTAGACTGTTTAAGGTATGAGCATTAAAGAATGAAGCCAATGAACCTTGAGTCAGGGGAAGAAATGAGGTGACCCCTACCTGGCCCCTCTAACCCCTGAGGCCACTTGCATCCTGCAGCTCATGAACAGGGACATCAGCAGGACCACAATGCTTTTTAACTGGGAAGAAGCTGAGGATCCAGGGAGACCATCTGGCTGGAGTCCACACTGCCAAATACTGGAAGGGAAAGATGTGCATAAACAAAAATAAAATCAAATCTTCCAAGTTGCAGGGGTTGTCCTTTGGATAGCTACCAAAGTTCTGCTCAACTAATATGCCTGGGGAGCGGCTGGGGGCAAGGTAAAGAACTATCTGATTACATTAAAAGCAACAGTCTTCAGAGCTCACACAGTGCTAAGAATATTTCTTATTCTTCAACCAGACTGGAAAAATCATGTTATTTGTAGAGAACTGGGTAAATCCTCAGAAGGATCTTTCTGAGTAGAGGGGAAAACTTAGACACAGACTACTGTTTTACTTTAGACTAACAAATCTTCAAAGCAGGACCCCAAAGGATCAACTGTCTCCAACTTACTTAATGGAGTCTCAGAACAAAGATCAGAAATTTTAAAAGAATAAAAAATATCCAACATTCAACCATGTTTGAGCCCTGATTTTTGGCATGCAATAAACTAATTACAAGGCATGACAAGAAACAGAAAAATGAAATCTATAATGAGGAGAAAAATTAATCAATTGAAACCAACTCAGCTCTGAAACAGATGTTAGAATTAATAGACAAGGGCATAAAAATAATTATAACTCTCCTCCATATATTTAAAAGATCAAGAATAAGTTTGAAAATGTTACAGAGAAACACCAAAAAACCCAAAATAATCAAAATGAGGCTTTTCTAAAGATAAAAACTACAGTGTCTAAGATGAAAAACAAACTAGATGGGGCTAATGAAAGATTAAACATTGCAGAAAAAAGTTGCAACCATAAAACTATCCAAAATGAAAAATAAATCAAAATAGACAACTCAAAAACAAGGAAAGAAACAGATTACCAGAGCACTGTGGGGTAAGTGTTGGAGCATAACTTTAAAAGTACTGAGAAGGGAAGAATTTTCAATGTGTGATTCTATAACAGGACTATATTTCCATTCTATAGCCAGATTCTATTTTCCTTTAGGAGTAGAGAAATAGAATAAGGAAAGAATGTCACAGAAAAGAGCAGGGCAACTTGTGAATGTATGACTTTTACTGAATTTACTGAACAACCACAAATCAGAGAATCAGGATCCAAGTGTTTGGTTACCTCATATGGAAGTCACTAGATGCCATAAAAACACCAGTAAGCTGATACAGTTATTAATTGATTACTTAAACAAAGACAGAGCTTTGACAAACTGTTAAAGGTGGAATGTGGCTGGCATAAGAGTGAAAAATGTGGGGGGACTTCAGGTAACAGTAAGTTTTACATTCATGTTGGAAAAATCTGGACAATAACCAATTTCCAACAGGGATGATGAGAGAAAATCCTCAGGTAAATTTCCTATAGTACTCCGTGAGAGGCTGGAAGAGTAATCCATGCTTAAATTCCTCCCCAAACCATTATTCTGTCTCTTTCAGATCAAGGTTTCTCAACTAGGAGAGTGGGTGGGAACACTGGTGAAAGCTCATTGGTGATTGGGTGAGAGATTTTTTTTTTTCTAAAGACACCACCCATGGGAGGAGACAACATAAATTTCAGGCTCAGCATTACAAAAGGAAGAAGAGCAAAAGTGTTTGTGAAGAATATTTGCCTTTGGGTTGACAAACACCATTTTAACCTAAGATTAAAATCTTAGTGAATGACTCTTTTTGTTCCACTACTACCACGCTGACAGCTGCTGAGTAAAAAATAGCCATGGAAAGTAGTTGGGAGAGCTGAAAAAGTCATGCAAACACATAAAAAATCACCGCAGGCAAAAAACTCATGCTTTTAACCTGAAGACAGGGATTTAAGGCTGTAGTGAACTCAGTCAAAAATAGCCTAAATTCTAAGTAGCTTAATGAACATAAATCCCGCATTAATAGGCTTAAAAAAATAGTGTGCTCATTGCCGACTATAGAAATATTTACCTCAGTGTCTCCTGTCCTACCTAAGATGCCTGGCTTTCAACAAGAACTGTGAAGCATTTCTTTTTTCTTTTTTCTTTTTTTTTTAAAGATAAGAAGAACCTTGTTTTGAAGAGAAACCAATTATCAGATTACTCTATTAAAATCTCTAATAGAAAAGATAGGCTGTGTGAAAAGGAGAGAGTCATTTCAATACAGAGGCAGAAGCCACATGGAACTGAATAAGAAGGCAAGAAATAAAAAATGTCATAACATAGATAAAATATCTCTTACAGTCTCATCAGTGGCCTTGACACAACTGAACAAAGTATCATAACTTGAAGAGAAGCTGATATATCACACAAACTAAAATGCAAAATGAGATGAGTTATAAGTAAAGTGAGAGGTGCTGGAGAAATGAAGAAAGAACAGAAGATTCAAGAGCTGTGGGACAGCATCAAGTGGTTTAATTTAGGTGTTTAACGTAGCTGTAATTGCAGGAAGAGGAGAAAAAGAGCAATAGAAATAGTTGAAGAAATAATAGCTGAAAGTTTAAAAACATTATTGATGGCCCTTAAGCAAGCTAGTCTAAGAAAGCACCAAACAGAGTAACTACCGGAAAATCTGCACTTAAGAATTTTATATTAATTCTTTGGTTCATGGATGCTGCTGTTTGCAAACCAATCCAACTATGGCCATCCTCATCACAGAAACACAAATGCAGCCATCTTCCCCAAAGCTGTAATACAAAATAACTTCATAAACTGAGGCACCATTGTATTTTGAAAACCTGAAGGCAACCACTAAAATTTTAAAGGGTGTAAGTAATCATTCAATAGATGGTAAAATGGAGTCATGAAAATGGATCAACTAAACCCATAGAAGGAAGAGAGAGAGGAAAAGAAAGAGCAAGTAAATATATGATTTGTCCATTCTATTCATAGGTATTTAGCCCAGCAAGATGAAAACACATGTCCGTTGGAAGATTTGTATCTAAATGTTCATAGCCAGTTTATTTGTAAATCCTCAAACTGGGAAGCATCTTGTATCTATACCAAGTGATGAATGGATAAGAAAATGTTATGACTGCATACAATGTAATGTGATGTAATAATCAAAATGCATGCAATATTGATATACACAGCAATATGGATGGATACAAAACAATGTTAATGAAGTGCTGGGCGTGGTGGCTCACACCTGTAATCCCAGCACTCGGGAGGCAGAGGCAGGAGGATTGCTGAGTTCGAGGCTTGCCTGGACTACATAGTGAACTCAGAGCCAGTCTGAACTACAAAGTGAGACCCTGTCTTAAAAAAAAATAATGAAAGAGATGAGTCTAAAAATTGCATTTAAAAATTTTTGTAACATTCTAGAAAAGGTGAACTCATGCACAGTGATAAGAGGTAGGTTAGTATACACCTAGAAATAGGGACATGGAAGGAAGTTCTGGGAGATCACAGTGTGGTGAGAAAAAATGCTGGCTGTTGAATACATTTATCTCAATGTGACACTTTCAAGAATATTTTTGTGTCCATACATAAACCTTAAAATTTAACCATTATACATGTGTAGTGTCTTGTGACTCATTTTGCTTCAAAAAAGCTTTTGAAAATATATGTTCACACATGACAATCCTTTCTAGTGAAACTTTCTTAAATATTGAAATTTCTTAAATATTTACTGAGTTTGTATACATTTGTCCTTCTAATATTCTACTAATATCAGCAGGATGTTCTGATTATTAATATTCTAATCAGAACATCCTGCTTAATTTCACTTGTACAAGAATTGTGGCTCCCAAATATGAAAATATTTGCCTTATGTAATAAACTACTTTGTCATATCACACAGTGTAAAATTTTAAATTAATTTTCATCCAGGCTTCTCCCAAGTCGTTGTCTTGGACTAACTACTCACTGAATCTGTTTCCTCTTTCTCCCAGGCACACAATGAGACTACAAATCCTGTCTTTTCTTCCAGTGAAATGTGGTTTGTGGCTGGATACAAGCTGAATGGTAGCAGAGTTGTGAGTACTGTGTTCAATCTTAGTCCTTACACACTTTTTTGCATATGACATTCTTTTTCCATTTCCATTTTCTGTTTGAATCATGACCCTTCTAAGAAACATAGAAAGACAGAGTCACAGTAAAAAATATACTTTTGTTGGTAAGTTAATAAAGGGAAAGCTGCTAATCATGGGTAGTGGAACTAGTGTTATGTGGCCATGAATTAAATTTTATTAGAATAGCCTAAGATATTTGGTAGTTGGTTTGATGTAGGATCTATATTATCACAACTAATATTCTCTGTTAATTTTATAGCATTACGGCAGTTAAGATGGCCCTGGATAACTTTTTTTGAGATATTCTTATGTCTGTTAGTCTCAAATTCACAGTAGGTACAGTGCTTAATAAATGCCTTTTAGTGTTCCTATTTTCTCACTTTTGTTTTTGGAATACAGCAAAAAGATAATTTTTAATCTGTTTAATTAGCATTTATGATAAAATTGAAAATTGAGTTTTATAAGTTTGGGCAATATAAAGTATTCTAACAATAGCTTCCTGCAATATCTATAAGAATAAGAATCAGTGGCTGGGGATTTAGCTCAAGTGGTACCATGCCTACCTCAGAAGCACAAGGACCTGAGTTCAATCCCTGGTACCACACACACACACACGCACACACACACACACACACACACACGAATAAGAATCATAAAATACAGTGGTTTAGAAAAAATAATTACTATTGAACCAGTGTCTATGATGATTTGATTTGTAGTTACTTACAGAAAATTTACTCATACTTGTGATCAAAATACTGCTGTGTAATTCAAAATTATGTTTTCACAAACAAATTACATAAGTATTCTTCTTTAGAGCAAATTAACTTATAAAAGGTTTATATTCATAGATAGAATATTCCATTTCAATCTGTGGATATGATTTCTGAAAAAACCATTAAGTACTTCTATCTTTCTGCAAGGTTCCCGAAACAGCTTGAGTGCACGAATGTAACAACAACAACAACAAAAAAGTTGCACTTTGGCTCTACCATCCAAAATAACTGGTGATTGTTAAAAAGTAACTTCCTGTTCTGGGAGCAGCAATGTCACCTTCACCAAGTGCTCATACCCTTTTGCTTGTGCCTTGGCCGCAAAATATATTCACCACTCACCCGAAGGAGGTAGAAAGGGAACCTCTCCTGGAATTGTAAGAAATAGCCTTTCTGAAGCAATGGTACAATTGAACACAATGGTACAAACAAAACACAAGTTGCTGTGTCTTCAAGGGGGAAAAAAAAGGAATGCATGTGGAAGGTGGGGAACCTCTGGAGTTGAGAGCGTGAGATATGAAAGGGGCCGCTCCGAGATGTAGAAAGCCCTCCCTTTACAGCACATTGATGAATGGGCTCTGAAATAAGCGAGTGAACTCAGTCCAGAGGGCCGTGCTACCTGTACTGTAAGTTTTACCTGCGGAGATCACAGGTGTTGAAGACCATTGAACTATCCTTGATGAAGCTCTGTTCTTACAGCTTTGCTTGATAACATTTTAGCTTCACTTCACAAGTTGCTTCACTTCTCAGTACCTTTTCACTACGGCAGTAGACCCGTGTTTGGCATCAGGTAGACAGACTCATTTCACAGAGAGAAATGAAATTTTCCTCCAAAGAATGGAAGGTGTAAGTGCTAGAGTTGGTTGGGGATACCCCAAAGAGAGGTGGAAGAGAAAGGCTTGCAGTGGTTCAGGGGTCACTGACCTTCAGATGAGTCAGGAGTTGCTCAAACTCCTCTGTTCCTTATTCAAAACATATTGAGGACTTCATGTGAGTAAATCAACTCTATTCTTCTTTTCTGGAGGATCATAAATAGCAAAATCAAAGAGCTGGAATCAGAGTGCTAAGAAAAGGAGCTGGGGGAGACACAGAGTTCACGGCTCCCTGCCCAGCATAGGATGGCATCCAAGTCCAGCAAGGCAGGTGATGAATATTCTAAAAGCTGCCTGTGGTTCCCACAGTTCAAATGGATGGCTAGGTACTGTTTGTGAATAAAAGGGTGCCTTCTTTGCACTAAATTAGAGAAAGGACACTCATGATGTGTTAAATATCAAAAACCACCCACATTTTTACACAAGCTCAAGTGTTTTGAACTTTCTACCAACAGCAGGCAATGTGATTTAGAATGGTTACTTTTTTTTTTCTGGTACTGGGAATTGAACTCAGGCCCTTGTGCATCCAAGATTGGCGTGGTACCACCAGAGCTAAATCTCCAGCCCTTAAAATTGTTATTTTTAATTCTTTTAGCCATGGTCTGATGAAATAAAAATTTTAGACATTATTTTGCCTTTATTTTTTTCTTTCTGTAGAATAGTTGTGGATGGATTTATATATATATATATTTTACTAGTTCTTTTTTTTTCTCACTTGCTTTTCTTTTCCCTCTGTCATATTCCTGGGAGGCTAATGGGCAGGAGTCAAGAGACTGACATTCTAGAGTTGTAGGACATCTTTGAGATGTGTGGGTGGTTCATTTGTCCTCTCAGAGGTTTGAATGACCATGAAAGACACTTTAATTGTATCAAAGGCCATTTGTTTTGTACCTACACATACCAGTCCCTGTACAAACATGCTATCATTTAATTTCACAACAATCCTCTTAGATGCCAGATATGTAACTTGTTTAACGTTACCAAGTGGCTAAGTGATAGTGCACGATTCAAGGTCTTGCTTCACTTCTCAGGGTGCCTCTCAGATCTTTGGGCAAATGGGAATGGAAGGAGCTATGCGGAGAGCATTGGGAAAGAAAAGATTTTTTGTTCTGAGTCCTATATCTGTGAATAATAAAATAACTAAAAACCATGAAGACTAGGATTTATTAAAAACCAGAGTTCACTGGATTTGGAAAAAGTGACCTATTTTCAATGATATAAAAGGAGTTGTAGGAAAGTCTCATTGCTTTCTAGCTTCACCACTTGAAAACTTTGACTGTCTTTCTGGTAACAAATGTGCAAATGACAGATAAGGTCGGGAATGGTTGTCAGCCCAGGACAATAGCTTGGGTTAGTGGCTCTCAGCTGGAAGCAGCACGACACCGTTTCCTCAGCGGAACACTTTTTGATGTGTGGAGATATTTTGCCTGTAGCAGCTGGGGAGTGTATGTGCTAATAATCTGTAGTGGATAGAAGCCAGTGCACAGAGCAAGCCTCCAGTGACCAACTCTCCAACCTGGCATTTAACTCATCAGTTTATAAATTCTTCAGTGGGCTCAACTATTGATGAGTCTCACACCCTGTGATCCATACACTGGTCAAAAGCTCTACCTATGAGCACAGGAGCTTTTGTGGGAACATCTACATAAAACAATGTAATGGTTCCAGGAGACTTTGTTGAATACTGGCAGAGTGTGCCTAATTCCCAATTGGCCAGTTAACCTTTATAGGACAGTGGAAGAAGTATCTCAGATGTGATTGTTCCAAACAAAAAGAGATAGTACTAGGGGAAGGGATGGTGTCGCAGGCAGAGAAAATAGTATAAAGAAAACAGTTGAATGGCACAGTCCACTAAGTTCTTATTCATCATTAAAGCTTAGAGTGCAAAGTATGGAGCTCTGTTGATAGCCTGGGTGCGTAGGCACAGGCCAGTTTGTAGAGGGATTTATATTACAGAGAAACTTGTAGAAACTACCACGTGTATGTCTTTAAGTGTTAACCTTCTTGAGGCTCTTCCATTCCATAAGAATATTCCAAGAAAATCTCGAACCAGAGCAGTAGACCTAACAGAGCTCAAGAGGGAAAGAAAGCAATAATACAGTCCTGCCCAGCTGTGCTTTCTCTCCGTGGTGCTTTCTGATGAGCTATCCTGCTGGCCAGAACAGTTGCTGTGTCTTAAACTTTAAATCACAATGTCTGTAGTTTGTATTCTGAGGGGAAGATTCCCTCTAATGCAGGTCAAAGTTTGCCCTGAGCTTAGGAGGAAACAAGTTCAACTGGTAGACCAGATAGCTAAATTCTGGTTCATGCAAAGCATTTAGGAGTCTTTCTCCTGGTGCATCCCAGCCTAGTGCTGTATCTTGAACAGGTAGATGAGGGCTGTACAACACCGAACAGTTGTCTACACTGTCTTTTCCTCATAACTAACTTAGGCCAGAAAGAACAATCTGACATTACTGGGACTTGTTTCTTGAGTACATCAGCCTCCTTTGAAGTGGAGTAGCGGGACAACTTTTATTGCATGAATGAGGAAAGTAAATGAGTTCCTGGGAATCCATGAAGTCCTGAACTGGAAACCTTGGTGGTGGTCATGGCCAGAGGAACAGTGAACTTTCATATTGCTGCATCAGTTGTTCCTATCTCATGTCTGTGCTCCCTTCAGGATAGGCAAGGAGGCTCTTTGCCTGCTAAGCAGGTGAAAGCTAAGAAGGAGTAGTGCCTTATTATGACATTTCCAGATCTTGCCCAGGAAACCTACAGCTATTTACATTTTCCAAATATCAAAGTGTTATGCTTGTCTGGCAGTGAGGTTGACACTAAATATACGACAGTCTCCTTGTCCAGAAACACAAATAAGAAAACAAAATTAAAAGGGAGAAAGAAAAAAAAAAAAGAAATAAATGAAGCAATGAAGGTTTTGGCTAGAATCTCAGCTTAGAATTCTGATGTGCTTCAGTTTTAAGTATAAACTTTTGCTTTTCTGCCCATTCTGGGGGGCTATTCTCTCTGCAATCTTGTGGGACTTTGGGGAGTGTTACCTCTTCCTCTTAGAATGCCTGTGGATATCTAAATCACAGCTCTATAGGGAAGGACTTCAGGACAATGGGCCTAGTTTGGGTCACTAACAATTTTTTTGTGTGTGCCAAAAAGCCTGTTTGTTATCTCCGGTCTCCCTTGGAGAGACAGCTATAGCCCTTTCTCCATGTGTATAATTGCTATTTTGTAAGATCTTCCAGGCATCTCTGGGTCCTCAGGAGTAATAAGCACATATATTGGTGTGTCCAAGGAAGGGGACGGTCTGGCTTGAAAGGAAAGAAACTTCAGTCAAGAGTATTTAGAGGAGGTTCTGTTTCACCTTTTACTGTGCATGCACTACATCAAGAGAATTTATTTTTTACATTAATATTTATTGCCTGAAATTGATCCCATACCAAATAATCCCACTTGGGACTACATTTTAGAATTCCTATTAGCATTTAAACAAATAATTCTGAGAGTGCTGCATGGTAGCACAGTTTAAGAAACAAATCCTAGCTATCTTTTAATGGATGCCCCATGTTTTACATTTGATTTGTTAGGAGTAAACCATTTCCCAGAACGTTGTGGTATACCCCTCTTCAGACATAGGATCAAAGCAAAATCTCTTAATTTTTAATATTGCACCATTAATTAGTTCTATTATGATTTATTCTGTTAGCTTCTAGGGTACTATTTTTGTTAATATACATTTTCACAAAATAAGTGGTTTGAGAAGAAATAATTATATAGTACAACAAAAGAGGTTTACACATTTCTCACCTAAAAGTGATTTGCCAAAATTACAATTTTTATTTTAGTTTTCATAATACTAAAATTAAAGAACAGATTTTAGAACAAATAATTTCCTCAACTTGATGGAGCTTTCGTCTCTGCTCTTTGTGTAATGGAAGATGAGGGCTCAGTAGGACAGTTCTGTTGTTTAATTTGATACCTTGACATTCTAATGTTTTCATCGGGCCATTCAGTTGTCTTAGATCTCTTTGTGCTATTTTCTGGGAGTGACAGAATTTAAAAAAGAAACATACCTCTTTAAACCGTCATCCTGCTTAACTCCTCCTTTGCAATTACATTTGCTTGCATAATACATCATAACAAATTAGATATTGGGAGGCACATGACAGAACTATGTGAGCTTGTGGCAAAGGACGTAGTGGATGTCATCAGAGTGGAGGAAAGTGGAGGGTGGGGGAAGAAGAGAAAGAAAATGAATGAATGAAAACCATCACCAACAATGGCAGCTGAAATCTCTCTTGTAGTCTTTCTAAGGCCAGTGATCAATGACAGAGAAGTAAATGAAAAGGGAAAGTGCAAAGCCAATTTTGTCTTTAGGCCAATGTGCTGAGAGAGAAAAACATTGAACGGTGTGTTTGGCTGCAGAAAGGAAGACATTCATTGGGCTTTCTAGGCAGTAAAAGTAACTATGACTGAGAAAAACTCTTTACTTCACATGTTAACCTGAGATAATAAAAGAAAGATATTGGGGTTGTAATTCAAGCCTATTGGAAGCCTTTTCTAGTAGACTGGAAACAATCTTGACTGAATGAACCTCAGCCAGAATTACAGCCATACCTATAAACAGCACAGCCACGGTGTGGCCCTACCTTATCATGGCTGGATTCGAGTGTTTTCCTTCTGTGACTGTATGCCTTCTGCCCTCCCAACGCACGAAATTGGCTAATTTAGAAACACTGGTACCTGACGGTCACGGAAAGGCCATTGTCCCTGAAGTGCTATTAGTACGTGTCACACCGTGGCCAGTGACTGGCGCGAGGACCAGGTCTGTCTCTCAAAGATTTGGAAAACCACCTTTAAAACGATGTGGATCAGCCACTATCTGCTGGGGATTTTAAATGTTTCACTGGGTTTGACACAAGCCAGAGAAATTAGATCGGACTCACAGCCCTCTCAGTGTTTTTGTCTATTCTTTTTGTTGTTGGGTTTTTTTTTTTTTTTCCCTGTCTCCATTTCTCTCACTCATTTGCTGTCTTTTTTTCTACCGATCCATAAGGGAAATAGTAAATTTTCAGTGACATCAAAGTTGGATTAAGTTCAAGCTCAGCCCAAAATATTAGAGTGGTTACGATACATGCTGTAAATCTTTTGTTCCTGTCCGCAGCAGAGGCTCTGTTTCCTCCACTCCCTGGCCACCCCGTGACTCCGCTCGCACCCAGCCTCGGCACCCCACTCTGCAAGGGGGAATGGAACAGATTGCTTCGGCGAAGCATTTGCCACTCTCCAGGCTTCTCCTCATCATTCTCTCGCAGCCTTTTTCCAAAGCTCCTGACAACACGGAAGGGCTCCCCAGCCGGCTGTTCTCTGGCGTTCCTCTGGCTCCACGGTGGGACCCGAGGAAACCCAGTCAGCCTCTGCGAGGCTGACAACCATCATTGCTTCTAATGTGTGCTTCGGTGTTTCTCATCACAGCATGCATCTGTTGGGGAGATAAAAGGAGAGATTTACTAATACATAATCAGCAGACGTATGTGGGCTGCTGGGGCAATGCAGACTAAGAAGAAAGCATACCCACGTTTTCTTGGAGTAAGAGTAGATAAACACACTAGCTTTGGGATGATTAGGTCATTACCAACACCTGGAGGCCGTCTCAGTCCTTGGAGGAAAACCACGGAGAATATTTGGTGGGGAACACATTTGGTTCACAGAGGGGGTGATTCGGAGCCAGATTGGAAAACATTTTAAAATGGAATATTGCCTGTATAAAAGAGGCAGATATTTCAGCTCTGCTACATAACAGGAGTTCTCTAGTGGATCCTTCTACATAATGGAGCTTATGGTGGGTCTATGGAATATCGCAGCCTAATGTCAGGAGAGCGTACATATTCCTCTCCCAACGTCCGCATGCGCCTAGAGCGTACAGAATATTATTTAATCACTTTTGCCTGAGCCCTTGGGTATCAGTGCCGCAGTCCCAGTTGCATAAGGAACTTCCCTTAAAACTGGTCGGGTTTCTGGATACTAATGGAAAGTTTTCATAATTGTAGTCTTTTTGATATTGTGGAAGTCTCTCTCCTGTTACTTTAAAGCACCCCCTTGTTTCCCCTCGAAATTTCTTCCATAAAAACCAAAATTGTAGAAACGTTTAAAACAGATGCCACAATAATTTCGTGTTTGAAGCTTTCTATTTACTTTAATACAAAATCAATGTATGCGATTGTTCCTCCAGATAAACATATTTTATGGATGAACTTCTCTCTAGTCATATGTTGCAATGCATAGTTTTTTTTGCTTTTTGGAGACAGGGTCTCACTTTGTAGTTCAGGCTGGCCCTGAGCTCACTATGGTGCCCAGGTAAGCCGCCGCGAACTCAGCAATCCTCCTGTCTCTGCCTCCCGAGTGCTGGGATGACAGGCGTGAGCCACCACGCCCAGCATTATATGTGGTAACCGGGGATCGAACTCAGGTCCTTGCGCTTGCA
>PVIC010009916.1:0-34148 GCA_004025085.1 Thryonomys swinderianus
AAACATACAGGGCCCGGTACACCCTGAGCCTGAGGTGCTTCTGCAGCCCCTGCCCTGCCGTCAGCTCCCTGCTGGGTGGGATCATTCTGTGTCTGTCTCCTCCCTCCATCCCTCCCCCCAGGGCTGTGGGGCTCTAGGGGGACCCAGGGATCTAGGTTCCTCCATCCCACAGGTTGTCTCAACTGCAGCAAAGTGACAGAGCTGGCTGAGCGACTGAAGGCACTAGAGGCCAAGGTGGGTGAGCAGCGCCCCCAGTCCCCTGCCCTCAGGCCCCCTGGAGCCCTCCACCCCTACCAACCCCCATGTCCAGCCCTGTTCTCATTGCCACAGTGCAGCTCCGAGCTGTCACACTCAAGACCTGGCACTCTTCATGAACCTGACTGGCACCTTCCTAGGCAGCACGTCCCTGCCTGCTGTGGTCCCTAACCACCCCTCTTCAGCCTGTCCTCCAGTGCTGCCCTTGAGATGCCCTCAGTCAGATGGCCTGGCTTGTTCATCCTCCAGAGACCGTGTTACTCCCTCATGTGTGGCCAGGCCCAACCACATGAACACATGCACAAACAGACACACACACCTGAGCTTGCTGCTGGGTCCCCTCCTTGTTGCCCCCCCCACCGCACCCCTGCCTCCCATAATAGTACCACGTTCTGGCTTCAAAAACAAATCTAGGGGTCAGGGATTTAATTCAGTGGTTCCAGCATCTGCCTCGAAAGTGCAAGGTCCTAAATTCGATCCTCGGTACCACATACCACAATGCCAGACATGGTGGCTTATGCCCATAATCCCAGCACTCAGGAGGCAGAGGCAGGAGAATTGCTGAGTTTGAGGCTTGTCTGGGCTACACAGTGAGCTCAGGGCCAGCCTGAACTACAAAGTGAGACCCTAAAAATAGAGCAAATCTATTACATATTCAAAATCATTTCACAATACAGAATTTTTTAAAATTGTGAAATGTAGCAATACACAAGGATTCTAAATGTGCAAACAGGAAAACTCAGGAAGGTGGAAAGTGATTTACAACAGGCACCTGTGCCCCACCCCCTGGAAAGGATGACTGTCACCATCTTTTACACTGTTTTGTAACCCTTCATCTTAGGCCATCTTCCTGCTTCAGCCTCACAAATGGCTGGGAATATAGGCATTAGCTGTCACCTTTCAGTCATCTTTTACTTTCATATTTTTCAAGCACACATAGGTCAACATGTATATAAACTGTTTATAGTTTGCTCTGTTGTTCCCTACTTTTTTTCGTTTCCTTCAAATTCAGTAGTAGAAAAAGCCCTGAGCTTAATCTCCAGCACACACATACAAAGAAAGAGAGAAATTCATATTCCTACGGAGCTTTTTTTTTTTTGAGACAGGGTCTCGCTTTGTAGTTCAGGCTGGCCCCCAGCTCTCTATGTAGCCCAGGCAAGCCTTGGACTCAGCAATCCTCCTGTCTCTGCCTCCCGAGTACTGGGATTACAGTACCTACCCTTGAAGACCCTGCCACCACGCCCGGCACTGTGGTATGTGGTATTGATGACTGGTGGGCATGAGTCACCACACCCAGCATTGTATGTGGTTACCGAGGATCGAACTCAGGACCTTGCGCTTGCAAGGCAGGCACCGGAACCACTGAGCTAACCCTCTGGCCCCCTACGGAGCTTTAACAAACCAAGCGGGGCATCATATTATTTATGGGATGAGCATCAAACTGCCCTTACAGAGCAGCCAGCCAATAGCAATAGTATGTGACTTTCTACAATGCATGTAATGAATTCTACACTTTGTAGAGCAGTCACTGCTCAGGGCTGGAGATGTAGCTAAATGGTAGAGTAGTTGCTTAGCATGCCCAAGGCCCTGGGTTCAATCCCTAGCACAGTGAGGAAGGGGCCACAGCCACTTCTGATGAAGTTCTGGGCCCTGTGAGCCCAGTTCTCCATTCCCAGTCGGCTCTACTAGCACCATGGGCCTCCCACCACCCGTGCCAGGCCACTCTGCTGGCCTCTCTCTGACAAGTCCCTGGCACCCATTCCATCCCTATCTTCCTCTTCCTCCACAGGTTTCCGTACTGACTGCCACTGAGCAGGGCGTGCCCCCAACCCTACCTACCCTTGAAGACCCTGCCCCACTCTGGGGCTCCCCAGCTGCCCAGGGCAGCCCTGGAGATAGAGGCCTCCAGGGTGAGTGGATCAGTTGGGAATCACTCCCATGTGGGAATCAGGGCAGCAAGAATCTGGCCCCCATTCTGCCATGAGCTGCCTGCCCCCTTGAAGGCCTCAGCCTCCTCATCTCTTCAGTAAACCTGAGAAAATGGTCTCAGGGCCTCCTGAGCCCTGGAGTCCTGGGAGGCCAATCAGCCCCAGCAGACCCTGCCAGGGTAGAGCTGCAGGAGGGGACTCTGGGTGACTCAGACCCAGCAGGGATACTCACTCCTTCCTCCCCCCTCCCCCCAGGGCTGCCAGGAGCCAGAGAGACGGTGAGGGCCCCACTTCTCCCTCGAGATGGTAAGTGCTGGCTGAGGGGCTGGGGTGCAGGTCAAAAGAAAATCCAGAGCTGCCACCCTCGTGTTCTTTACCCGTAGACCGAGTGGGTCCTCGGGGGCTGCCTGGCCCCACTGGCCCCAAAGGAGATGCTGGTAGCCGGGGCCCAACAGGAGTGAGAGGTCCACCAGGTAAGTGCCCAGAATAATGCCTGTTCCTCCAGCTTCTTTGGCCATCTGCCCAGCCTCATAGACCCAGGCTGGGGCCTTTCCCCAAACCCTCACATGGCCAGGTGGCCGGTCCCTTTCACCCAGTGCCCTCTCTGCTCCCCACTCTCCGGATTGCCTCACTCATCCCTGGGCTCCCCACAACCCTCCCTCTTGGTTCACTCAGCTCGTGCTCCTCGGACAGCTGTGCTCCGCAGGCTCTGAGCTGGGTGGGGGTGGGGGGGGAGGGAGTCAGCCCCACCGGAAGTTCAAGACCCGTGGGAGGAAGCCAGGCAAGGAAGAAACACCACTGCTGATCCGTGTGATCAGGGTTCCTGTGGTGGACGACAGGGGGATGGGTCCCAAGAAAGAAAGCCCAGCCCAGCGTAGATGGGACAAAGGACAGGATTCTGTGTTCATGCCCCTCATAGATAGATCTGGCCTGCGGACTCCAGACCCCTCTCCGTGCCCGATGGCCCAAGCTCCCTTGCCCTGCCCCCTTGAAACTGCCCTAGCTCTCCTTGCCTCTTGTATACCCCCAACTCCTGGAATCTCATTGCAGGTCCACAGGGTCCACCAGGGAGCCCTGGCCAGGTCGGCGCTGCAGGCATCCCTGGAGAGAGGGGACCTCCAGGCCCACCAGGACCTCCTGGCCCCCCGGGCCCCCCGGGCCCCCCAGCCCCTGTCGGGCCTCCTTATGCCCGCATCTCCCAGCATGGTGGGTCCCTATGGGGTGTTGGTAGGTTGAGGTGGGGGTGGGGAGGCCAGAGTAAGCACTCTACTGTGCCTGCTGCTCTCTGACAGGTACCTTCTATGTGCCAGATGTGTCCAATATAGACCACTTATCACACAAGTATCCAGTAGGTATTGTTCTTTGTGCACAGATAAGGTGCACTGAGGGCCGGACAGAGAAGATCACTTGGTACAACCACAAGCAGGAATGTAGGGGAGTGGCTTGAGACACACATTCTTGGAACCAAACCAGGCATCAGGCCACCCCAAACTTTTAGCTGGCTGAGATTCAGCCCTCAGAGCACCCGGAAGCTCAAATCCTGGCAGTCAGAAGTGAATTCTGAGCAATCAAGGCCAGAGCCCTGAGCCTGAGGCCCAGTTCCTCCACCGAGTGGACCCTGGTACACCCCTCTGGCCTTCTCCCCGTGATCGCAGGGATGAGAGAATGGGGCGCCAGGTGCAAGCCCATCTCTGTTGGGTCTTTAGTACATGAATGGGCAGTACTCATTACTCTGCTTTCCCATTCCACCGTTCACTCTATCTCACAAGTCATTCTTCTACTAGCCTCAGACTCATCATCTCTACAGTGGGGACAGTGACAGTGTCAGCCTCCCAGAGCTCCATGATATCCACGTACAGAAGCTTGGAATGCTGTAGATGCTCCATGAGTGGGAGCTTTTATGATTTCATTTGACATGCAATATTCAAGTTCAGTAAAGACTGTCTGGATGTCACCATCTAGACTGGCAGGATTGGAACCCAAGTCTCCCTGCCTTCCATTCCTACATGACCAACACTCTCCCTGCTCTCCTCCTGTGAGCAGGTGCCTGGAGCCCATCCATGCCGGCGGTTGCCCGCAAAGCAGTCAGGCTGACTTTGCCAAGGTGGCAGGTGAGCACCCAGAGTTGGGTATACCCTACCCAACTCTGTCCCCTCACTACCTTGTCTCTTGCAGGGGACTCATTGCTGTCCAATACCTTTACTGAGACCAGCAGCCACTGGCCTCAGGGACCCACTGGGTCCCCAGGTCCCCCTGGCCCTCCAGGACCCATGGGTAAGTCAAGCCCAGGCCTAGTATGAAGGGTGGAGTTGGTGAATTGCAGAAGAACTAATCCTGTGGCTATCAGGAGGCAGCTGGCCATGTACTCTTTTCTGGTCCTGAGGACCTCTTGTTTTATTCTAGGTCCCCCTGGACCTCCTGGCCTCACAGGGGTACCTGGGAATCCTGGACAAGTGGTGAGTCATTCTCCAAGTGCTCCCACCCTGTTTGTATCCATTTATCTATCTATTCATCCTTTAATTCATTCACCCAATAAGTACTCACCAAGCATTTGATATGCATACCACCTTCCATACATCTTCTCATTCAGTTCATGTAACAAGAAGCAGTATTGCTGTTTAAGGCCAAAAAAACTAGAAGTTTGTGCTGGGGCTGTGGCCAGCAGCTGGCAACACCCAGCAATGGTTGAGTGGAGACTGTCTACCCCAGTGTCTAGTCCTCTTAACACTGAGCTATATAAACTGCCTACTGTGTGCTGGGCATTAAGTATATAAGAGCCAGGTCAACCTAAGACTCTCTCCCCAGCCCCTCTCCTCCCAGCCCCTGCCCAGTCCATCTTACGCCTGTACAAGACTAAGGCCCTATCTTGTTGCTCAGGGACACCCAGGCCCTGCTGGACCCAAAGGAACCTCAGGCCACCCAGGACAAAAGGGTGAAAGAGTGAGTACCCAGGTGGCCCAGACTGGGGATTCTGGGGGACCCTAGGGACCAAAAATCAGGGGTCCCAGTAGCTAACTGCATTCCTTTCTTCCCTCACACAAAGGGAGCACGTGGGGAGCCTGGCCCCCAAGGCTTCAGAGGGCAGCAGGTAAGTGATGATATCCACCTTGGAAGCACCCCTGTAGGAACACAGACCTAGACCCCTGCTCTGACTCCATCCAGTACAACCAGAACCTCTAACCCTCCTCTGTGGTCCGGGCTAGTTTTAGTCTACCAGCTGCTCCCTGTCTCTGGGACCCATCATCTCCTTGGGGTCAAGCTGCCTCCATCTTTGTCCCTCTGGCTATCCATACATAGCTCTATTCCTATTTTTTTTTGCTCTCTCTTTCCCTCCATGTCTCTCTTTGACACCACTGTTCTCTTTTCCTCTCCATCATTACAACTCTAACAGATTTCTCCATTCCTCCCTTCCCTTTGGTCAATTTTTGCTTTCTAGTTTTTGAATCTTTCCTCTTAGGCCCTTACATGTTTGGGATTTCAGTGTTTTCTTGGCTTTTTATCTTTGTGGAGTTAATATGTCCATCCCTGGCAGTACTGCCTGTCTAGAATTCCACTTTGTTTGCTTTTATGTCGCCACACGGGCGTTCTCACGCTTGGTGATTGCATGGGATGTCTTTTTTTTTTTTTTTTTTTTGAGACAGGTCGCACTTTGTACTTCAGGCTGGCCCTGAGCTCACTATGTAGCCCAGGCAAGCCTCGAACTCAGCAGTCCTCCTGTCTCTGCCTCCCAAGTGCTGGGATTACAGGTGTGAGCCACCATGCCCGGCACTGTGGTGTGTGGTATTGATGGCTGGTGGGCGTGAGTCTCCATGCCCAGCATTCTATGTGGTCACCGGGATCAAACTCAGGACCTTGCGCTTGTGAGGCAGGCGCTGGAACCACTGAGCTAAATCTCTGGCCCCATGGGATGTCTTTTTTGACCTCTTTCCTTTCAACTTCTCTGTGCCTTTATGTCTAAAATGCATCTCTTGTGAACAAAATATAACTTCAGTTTTTCTTTTTTCAGTCTGACCATTTACTTCATTTATATTTAAAGATACATATCTGTGCGTGATTATCATTATGATTCTAGTTGACTGTCACATTGCAATTTATGTTCCACTTACCTCAATTTTTTGCTGCTTTTTCCCCTTCTCTTATTTATTTACTTACTTACTTTTTGCATCTTTCGCACTGAGTACTTTTTGAGATTCCATTTTTATCTCCTCTACTAACTTCTTTGCAATGCTTATTTGTGTTACGTTTTTCAGGGCTGCTCCAAGAGTAGCAATTTGTGTCACTGGCTTACCACAGTTTATTTGAATTAACATTATAGCACTATAAGTACATTAAACATTAATAATTCCATTCTCGGGCCGGAGGGTTAGCTCAGTGGTTCCGGCGCCTGCCTCGCAAGCGCAAGGTCCTGAGTTCGATCCCTGGTAACTACATATAATGCTGGGCGTGGAGATTCGCGCCCACCAACAATCAACACCGCATACCACAATGCGGGGCGTGGTGGCTCACGCCTGTCATCCCAGCACTCGGGAGGCAGAGACAGGAGGATTGCTGAGTTCGCGGCGGCTTGCCTGGGCACCATAGTGAGCTCAGGGCCAGCCTGAACTACAAAGTGAGACCCTGTCTCAAAAAGCAAAAAAAAAAAAAAATAATAATAATAATTCCGTTCTCACCACAATTTCAAGCTGTTGCATGCAGCTTTGCGCTCCTTTTTAAAGTACACACCATAAAATGATCTCTCTCTTTAAAAACAAAAGTTTACACTTTAATGTTACACAGTTCTAGAGTATTATACCTCCTCTGATTCATTACCAAACAAGTATGCAGGTACCAAAATCTTTACTCCATGGGGCCAGGGATGTAGCTCAATGGTGCTGCCAACTGCTTCGCAAGTGGAAGGTCCTGAGTTCAATCCTGGATTCCGCCAAAAAAAAAAAAAAAATCCTTACTCCTAGGAAATAGTCTTTATTCCTAAACTATGGACTCTCTAGAGTTTCATTAGAAAGTCTTATGTGTTCCAAACTCTGTCTCCTGTGTGTGGGAAATTGTTGAAATATGTACGTAGTTCTACCAACCTGTTGTTTCTCTCATGGACTCCTTGGATTTTGCCCTGTGGATGAACCATTCAGGGCTCCTCCCAGGCTTAGATAGGAGTACTTATGTCCATTTTGTTCTCCCTCTGTGGCTCCTTGCTTTCGAGGATTCTCCTTCAGGTGCCTTTCTCTCTGGCAGCCTTAACTCCAACCTCTTACTCCTCCAGTCAATAAAACTGAAGAGTTGCTTGAGCTTTATTTTCTAGGCTGTCTGCTCTTAGAAAAAACCGTGCATATGTGTGTTTTACCCAGTAAAGTGTACTTTGTCCGCTGGTTAAACATTCTTCCAAAGATTTCTGGAGGTCCTTTAATTTCCACTGCTTTCAACAATTTATTGTGGTTTTTGTCTAATGTTAGTTCAATATAAGCTACTCTTTATACTTCTCCCCCACCCCATGATATTAGGCCAGCACTGTATCACTGGGCCATACATATCCCGCCTATCTGTGTTTCTTTAAGTCTTTCTCTCTTTGTCTTCTCTCCCTCTCTCCCTCCCTATATCCCTCCCTTACTTTGACCTCTGTCTCTTCTTGCAGGGAGAACCTGGCCCCAAAGGAGACCCTGGTGAGAAGAGCCACTGGGTAAGCTCCAGTCCAGGCCTGGCCTCCCCTTGTCTTCTCCCACCCTGGGTGCTCAGGAGAGAATTCTCTTACCAGTAGGCCCTGGGAGTGGGGTTCTCCGCCCTCATTCCCTCTACTGCCTGATCACCCAGGCTGACACCTGGATGATTCTCTGCCCCAGCCCCTCCCCATCTAGTCACTCCCAACTGGGCAGGACCAGCCCTATCAGCAGACCACACCACTCTCTGTCTCTGCCTTTGTCCCTGTCTCCACCTTTGCTCTCTAGCCTTTCAGGACCGGGGTGGCTCTTCCTATTCCTGCTGGGTGGCTTGGGTGACCCAGGCCAGACTGCATCCCCTACCACCATAGTACCCTCCTAAAAAGGGCTTTGACTTCTGTTGTCCTATCAAGAGAAAGGAAAGCATGAAGACAGTATCAACATGGAATAACAGAATAGGGGACTTTAGGAAAGCCATAAAGCATAGGAAGGGAGGCCTAGAAACAATGAGAAGTATGGAGGCCCTACAGCAAAAGTACAGGAAGTCTAAACACCACCATATACACAAGAAATCTTGGAATCCTGGGAAGGGAGGCCTTGACACTGTCATATACACATGGTTCAGCTAACCTGATGCCACTGTATCCAAAAGACCTATGAATGACATGAGGTCCTAGATACCATCCCACAAGTCGGAAATCCATAAGGAATGGCAAGGGAAGCCTAGAAACTGTCACATGCAAAGAAGAACTATGAAAAACTGCATGAGGGGGTGTAGATCCCACTATATACAAAGAAAAGAGGATGAGTAAGAAGGGGGTCCTAAAAACTGTCACATACACAAGAGACAGAGAAACAACAGAGTCCTAGGTACATACACCGAGAAATCACATGACTCATTTGGGCCCCTAGAAACCATTACAATCGTTGGAGATAATTGTGGTGAATGAATTTCAGGGCCTAAAAATCTGCTCCTATAGGAGACACATGAGGGAAGGTCCAGGAGCCTTTGGGACTCACCATGTCCCAAAGTTCCACAGTACAGGGAGCTGAAAACCAGTGCCATAGGAGATATTTGGAAAAAAGGCAGGATTGGGACAGATACCCCATACAAGATCCACCTTGGGTACTGTTTTGGAGGGTAGTATCATGGTCCTACCTCCGTACCCCTGCAGTCTGGCCAGGGCACCCCACCAAGTCACAGTCACGAATCAGTGAGGATGTGGCCAGCCCCCAGTGCCCGCCCTCTTGGTTACTGATGTGGAGTCAGTGATGGATACAGCCGTGGGAGCCCCTATCCTGCATGAGTCTGCCCTCCATGTCTCTCTGACTTCTGGGGCTCTGCTACCTCTCCTAGCTGCTTGCTGTCCGCCTACCACCACCATCACCACCGCTCTGGCTCCAGGGTCTCTTAAGACTACCCGGAGTAGGCATGAGCCGGGCTGGGAGTCAGGTAGATCTCTCACTCTCCTCTCCCAGAGACCCTCAGGCTAGGAACACGTTTTCTGCCCAGCACAGGAGAAGTGGGAAAGGTGAAGTCAAGGCAGAATCAGGCTGTGTAGTCCCACATGAGGAGCCCTGACAAAGGGACGGGGTGCCTGGGCCACCCAGACTAGGCTTTGAACACAAGATCACCCCTGGCAGAGGCCACCCAAGAAGTAGCACGGCCCCTGCTTCTGCTTATCCTCCTTCCTGCCCTTCATGCCCCTGCATTTCTCCCCCTGCTTGCTGCCTGCTTAAGAGGGGACCTGCTAGGCTGGGAGTTGCATGACGCTTTGAGGCTGGAGCCCAGCTCTGGTCGAGGCAGGTGGGGATAAGGAAGAGGAGACCCAGTGCTGGCCAGTCGCTGGGGCTCTGGTGTACGTTCCACCTACCAGCGTCCCATGGCTGCAGCTATGAAAGGTCCTGGCCTGGCTTGGTGTGGCTCAGCACTGACACCCAGCGGTCACAGGTCCATGGTAGGAACTGAGCGATCAACCTGAGCAGTCTGAGGCTGAAGCCTTCATCCCTTATTTAAACAGGGAAACTGAGGCCCCGCTCCACAGAGAAGAAGGCATGGCAAAGCCTAGACTTGGCCCTCGCTGGCATTGCAAACATGTAGACTGCGTAGACAGTCCCCATCCTTAGGGTGGTCACCATGGGACAGGAAAAGAAAGACCTGTAGACAGCAGCCAGGGCACAGAGGGAGTTGGGCTGTGATAGCAGACACTGTGATAGCCCTGATGGAGGAGACAGAAAGGCCTGAAAGATGCGTATAGGTTGTCAACAGAGGAGCAGAGAAGTGGGAACACCATGTCCAAAGACCCCCAGGATGAGAGCAGACCCCGGGTATTTGAAAAACTGCAAATACTTAGAGGAGCAGTGTGACAGGAAAGGAGAAAGACAGATCCCAGAGTGATTCTCAGGAGGCCGTATTTAGGGCATTTAGATTTTGTTCTGTGGGTACCAGGAAGTCGTGGAAATATTCCTAAGGGGAGAGCAACTCAGTCGATTTTGTTCTCAAAACAGCTCTTTAATTGCTATTGAAGAGGGATTGGGCGAGGAGGGAAGCATGGGAGAAGCAGAGACCTGGCAGGAAGCTGCTATGATCATCTTGTTGAGAGACTGTGGGGGCTGGGAGCAGCAAGGACAGACCAATGTTATTGGAGCTAAGAGATCTTGGGTCCTGCCTTGGCTGTGAAGGAGTGAGGAGCAAGGAAGACTTAAGATAGTAAAAGCCAGGGCCGGAGATTTAGCTCAGTAGTTCCGGCGCCTGCCTCGCAAGCGCAAGGCCCTGAGTTCAATCCCAGTAACCACATACAATGCTGGGCGTGGTGGCTCACACCCACCAGGAATCAATACCACATACCACAATGCCAGGCGTGGTGGCTCACGCCTGTAATCCCAGCACTTGGGAGGCAGAGACAGGAGGATTGCTGAGTTGGAGGCTTGCCTGGGCTACATAGTGAGCTCAGGGCCAGCCTGAACTACAAAGCGAGACCCTGTCTCAAAAAAAGAAAAAAAAATGATATTTCTGGGCCAGAGATTTAGCTCAGTGGTTCCAGCACCTGCCTATCAAGCTCAAGGTCCTTGGTTTGATCCCAGTGACTACATACAACAATATCCGGTGTGGTGGCCACGCCCTCTGGTAATCAGTACCACAACATACCACAAATGCTGGGTTTGGTGGCTCAATCCTATAAGCCCGGCAGAGACAGGAGGATTGCTGAGTTCGAGGCTTGCCTGGGCTACATAGTGAGCTCAGCGCCAGCCTGAACTACAAAGCGAGACCCTGTCTCAAAAAAAAAAATGTTTCCCTTGGGCCGGAGATTTAGCTCCGTGGTTCCAGTGCCTGCCTGGGAGGCACAAGGTCCCTCGTTCAGTCCCAGTAACCACATACAACAATACCAAGTGTGGTGACTCACACCCACCAGCAGTCAGTACCACATACCACAGATGCTGGGCTTGGTGGCTCAAGCCTGTAATCCCAGCACTCAGGAGGCAGAGGCAGGAGGATTGCTGAGTTCAAGTGAGCTCAGGGCCAGCCTGAACTACAAAGATAGACTCTGACTCAAAAAAAAAAAAAGTTTTCCTTTTTATTTTTGCTTTGAAATTTGTAAAATATACCAAAATACTTACATAATGGACATCCACCTGTCCTTCCTGATGTCAACCAATTAATAGTACTTTGCACATTTACTGTTTTTCTTTTTTGTATTTGTATATCACTCTTTCTAATTCATCTGAAACTAAACTGCAAATATCATCACTTTCCCTGACATTTTAACATGCATCTAAAAAATAGAGACATTCTCTCAAATGATTGCAATATAACTGTCATGCCTAAGAAACTAACATTCATTAAGTAACACGATGCCACTTAATATGTAACTTACATGTCAGTTTTACAAGTTATCCCCAAAGCGCCTCAGGAAGTTTTTTTTATCGATCCATTTAGCTTAATTATTAAGTTTCACAGTGCTGGGAATTGTGGTAGGCAGATGCTATACTACTGAGCTATACCTAGCCCAAAAGCTCTTTCTAAAAATCGAAGATCTGATTAAGGTTGACATGTTGCATTTAGTTGTTACTTTAGTCTCTTTGAGTCTAGAACAGACTTTCTGTCTTTCTCTTCTTTTCTTGACTTCCCCCACCCCACTAAGGATTGAACCCAAGCCCTCCACATGGATCTCCATCACAGCTCTTCTTTCATCCTTTTGTTTTGAGACAGGGTCTCACTAAATCTCTGAGTTGCCCAGGCAGGGGTCTAAACACACTGTCCTCCTGACTCAGCCTGAAGAGTGCTGGGATTATAGGTGCCAGCTAGTTGCATCACAACTAGCTTTGACTTTGTCTCTTTTTAGTTGCTTGTTTGTTGTTTGGTTTTGCTTTTTATTGTTTTTTTGTTTTGGGGGTTTTTTTTTGCTTTTTGAGACAGGGTCTCACTTCGTAGTTCAGGCTGGCCCTGAGCTCACTATTGGTGCCCAGGCAAGCCGCCACGAACTCAGCAATCCTTTTGTCTCTGCCTCCCGAGTGCTGGGATTACAGGAGTGAGCCACCACGTCCGGCATTGTGGTATGTGGTTACCGGGGATCGAACTCAGGACCTCGCGCTTGCGAGGCAGGCGCCAGAACCACTGAGTTAACCCTCCAGCCCTATTGTTTTGTTTTTTAGTTTTTTGAGACAGGGTCTCACTTTATAGTTCAGGCTGGCCCTGAACTCACTAATAGCCCAGGCTAGCCTCAAACTCTTGGCAGTCCTCCTGCTTCTGCCTCCCAAGTGCTGAGATTACAGGCGCAAGTCATTATGCCCAGCACTGTGACATGTGGCACCGGGACCTTGCACTTGCCAGGCAGAACCACTGAGCCAAATCCCCAGCTCTATTGTTTTGTTTTGTTTTGTTTGAGACAGGGTTTCGCTTTGTAGTTCAGGCTGACCCTGAGCTTACTACGTAGCCTATGCAAACCTGGGACTCAGCACTCCTGCCTCTGCCCCCCAGTGTTGGGATTACAGGCATGAGCCACCACACCCAGCATTGTGGGGTGTGGTACTGATTGCTGGTGGGCGTGAGTCAGCACACCCAGCATTGTATGTGTTTACTGGGATAGAACCAGGGTCCTTGCGCTTTGCTAGGCAGGCGGTAGAACTACTGAGCTAAATCTCCGGCCCCCTATTGTTTTTGTTTTGTTTTGTTTTGTTTTGTTTTTTTGAGACAGGGTCTCGCTTTGTAGTTCAGGCTGGCCCTGAACTCACTATGTAGCTCAGGCAAGCCTCGAACTCAGCAATCCTCCTGCCTCTGCCTCCCAAGTGCTGGGATGACAGGCGTGAGCCACCACGCCCGGCCCCTTATTGTTTGTTTTTGAGACAGGATCTCACCATGTATCCAGACTCACTTTAAACTCAGTAAGTAGACTAGGCTGGCCTTGAACTCTTGTCTCAGCTTCCAGTGCTGTATTACAGGCATACATGAGCATACCTGGCCTGACTTTGTCTTTTTTTTATTTTTTTTGAGACAGGGTCTTGCTTTGTAGTTCAGGCTGGCTCTGAGCTCACTATGTAGCCCAGGCAAACCTTGAACTCAGCAATCCTCCTGTCTCTGCCTCCCGAGTGCTGGGATTACAGGCATGAGCCACCACGCCCGGCTTTTGACTTTGTCTTTTAATGAATGTCTCTAGTCTAGATTTCTTCACAGTGAGATGCAGTGCAGGTTAAGTACTGGGTAGGATCATTTGTGGATATGATGCCCTGGGATCGCATCTCATAAAGATGCCCAAGGTGTCAGTCTGTTCCACTGACTAAATAGAATACATAGTAAACAAGAATAGAGGAATGTGGTGAGAATGGCTCAATGGAATTTTTTCAGGTCGTGCATTTTTGGATCTTATTCCTGTGGTAATTAAAGAGGGGTTCCATTGGCACTCACCCCATTGTGATCCTGGGAAATGGCTACAGTGGCAATTTGGTGGCACGAGGATACCCTGATCTGTTTGACGTAACAGAACAGCTGGATGAGAAGGGACAACCCCAGGAAGCAATTTACTGATAATGGAAAGGTTAGGAGCCCTCTTAGTTAATTGGATGTTTTTATGGAGAACAACTTCTTTAAAAGATTGGATTATAATTATACAAATGTGCACATTAGATGCTCCTTTTTTAAATACAGTTCAAGTAAAGGATGCCCAGAGAGAACTCTAGATGTTGTCAAAACTGGAATAGTTCTCATCCTGGTCTTTGTCGAAACTGAGATATCTACAGTCAAGAGATAGCTTCATTCTCAGCTAAGTGAGAGGAAGGAGTGAGGAATTGCAGAGAATGCTGAGGCTCCATGCACGAGAAGGAAAGAACAGACAGATTGGGAGGAAGTCAAAGTGATCCCTGGCTGTTGAGGTCCCTGACAGCAGCTGGTTTCGCTTGCGGGGGCCAAAAGCCTGGTGGCCCTGAAGGAGCAGTTTTGAGTGCCTGTGGCTCTATCCCAAGATCCGGCAGGTACAAGCCTAAGAAGCAGAGGTACAGACCAGCACTGCTCAGAGCACAGAACTAAGCACAGAATACAGGCTGTTCTGTGGCTCTGGCAGGATGAGCACTGGTTTTGGGGAAAGGTCTCTAGATTAGAGTCATAGGGTTTTTTGGGGGGAGGTGTTTTGTTGTTGTTTTTTTTTTTTTGAGACAGGGTCTTGCTTTGTAGTTCAGGCTGGCCCTGAACTCACTATGTAGCCTAGGCAAGCCTGGAACTCAGCAATCCTCCTGCTTCTGCCTCCCGAGTGCTGGGTGACAGGCGTGAGCCACCATGCCTGGCACTGTGGTATGTGGTATTGATTGTTGGTGGGTGTGAGTCACCACGCCCATCATTGTTGTATGTGGTTACCAGGGATCGAACTCAGGGCCCTGCGCTTTCGAGGCAGGCACTGGAACCACTGAGCTAAATCTCCAGCCCGGGAAGTGGTTTTTTTTGTTTTGTTTTGTTTTTTGAGACAGGATCTTACTATATAGTTCAAGTTGGACCTGAACTCCCTGTGTAGACCAGGGTGGCCTCCAACTCTTGGTAATCCTCCCACCTCAGCCTTCCAAGTGCTGTGATTACAGGTGTGCTGCAGCTTTCCATAGTCAAAGCACCAATTCTCCCAATACCAATGCCCCTCACACATTTTCAGTTTTTATCTTCAGTTTGGTATGAATGGAAATATTAGCAACCACCCTGATCTCACTGACAGAGTGAATTATGGTGAGGCTAAATTGATAATTTAAAACAAAAAAATAAATATAAACTATATGAAGTGGGACCAGGAATGTAGCTTATTGGCGCTGCTGCCTGCCTGGCAAGTGCAAAGTCCTGAGTTCAATTCCTGCTACCAATCCCCCCCCCCAAAATAGAATACATAGTAAACAAGAATAGAGGAATGTGGTAGGAATTGTGCAGGTGATGCAAGAGCAGCTGGAGCGGGCAGCAGAGCTGAGGACACGGGGGACAGGGGTTCCACAGGGGGCTCTGAAACAGCAGTTCTGCCCCTGCTGATTGGCAGCCCTTTGCCTCAGCAGCAGGATTTGCAGCTGGCTGGGATCAGACGTCTTTCTGAGGGGCCTTTCCGAGATTGCTTCTGCCTGCCTTGTTCCCCTCCTGTCCTCCCCTGGTCTTGTTCTGGCTGTCCATGGGCCCTGGGCTGTGGCAGGTGGTACGGGCTTGCAGGTGCATGTCCCGGGTGGGGCATGGGCCACCAACAGGCTTTGCGGGGGGGGCCCTCCCCTCCCCCCATCACGGCTGCATCTGTCTCTTTCCTCCACAGGGGGAGGGGTTGCACCAACTACGCGAGGCTTTGAAGATTTTAGCTGAGAGGGTTTTAATCTTGGAAACAATGATTGGGCTCTATGGTGAGTAGAGACAGACAGACGGACAGACAGCCCAGCCGCTGCCTGCCAGCCTTCCCCAAGCCCTCCTGGGGTGGAACTGGCCTGGGCCCAGTCATGAGGCTGGAGAAAGTGCCTGCACCAAGCAGGTATGGACCTGAGAGGTCAAGACCGCCCATCTTTCAGGGACCATTCATCTCCTGCACAAGCAAAGTGGGCCCTAGAAACCCTGGCTCCACCCCTGGGGTTAGACTTGGGCCTCTTAAGCATCGTGGGTAACATGGTTCCCAGGCCTGCGTGGAACCAGAGATGGTGGATATAGAGTTTGGAAGAAATTATGAACAATGGAAACCAAACTCCAGATCAGCAAGAGATCGTGGATAACAGAGCCAGACTTCAGCCCTGCACGGGATCATGGGGTAATAGAGTCAGAGCCTAAGGCCATGGGAAGAGTGTGGGTACTGGATCTAGACTCATAGTCAGTTTTCAGCTCTCGAGAAATCACAGGTGACCAAGGCAGGCTACAGACCCACAGGACAATTAGCTATGTAACAAGATCCAGAAATGCGAGGGACTGTGAATGACAGAGTTGGGCTCAGACCTCAGGGTATTGTGAGTAATTCACCACCTCCCAGGTCTGATCCTTTTTCCCCATAATCCCTCCTGGCCCTCAGTGTCCCCCTTGCAATTTCTACTTGAGTCCCCCTAGTCTGCCCTGCAGTTCCCTTCAGGGAGCCAAGAGAACCGTACACTCTGGCATCCTTTAGCAGTTGCCCACCTAGCTGGTCACTTGAGGAACCAGGCAAGCCCTGTGCACACCTTAGGAGGGGAGACAGAGGTCTCCACAGAGACTCATCCAGGCTCCTACCTTGAAGCGACCTGGCCCCTGCCCCGTTGCCCCCTCAGCTCCCCAGCCCAGCCCTCGGAGGCCAGACTCGCACCGTCTGCTCTTCTCAATCTCCCATCAGGCTCCTAGCTTACAGAGCTTCCTGCAGCAGCAGGCTCAGCTGGAGCTCCTGGCCAGACGGGTCACCTTGCTGGAAGCCATCATCTGGCCAGGTAATGGCAGGGTGGGCAGGCAGGGGCAACCCTTCCAGGAAGGGCCTGGGCAGGGCCTGGGCATGGAGGAGGCCCCTCCCAGTGCTTGCCCTGGCCAGCAGACATTTACTCTTCATCCTTCATCCATCCAGAAAAAGGTGACTGGCACAGAGAAGGCTCTGGTAACTAGTGCTCCAGTGAAGGAGCATCTGTTCTGTGTCGGGCACCTGCTGGCACTGGCTCCAACACATCAGACAGATTGAGTCCTGCCCTGTGGGGTTTAGGGGCTGGGGGCCAGGGAGAGTCCTGGCATTGGCAGTGGAGCCTAAGGTGAGGTGCCCCCAGGGGAGTGAGTACAGGCACCTGGGAGGACACAGAAATGTTTCTGGCCCAGATCTGTGTGGGGTGGTGAGGGCTTCCTGGAAGAGGTGATGTTTCAGCAGATGCCTGAAAGGCAAGGCTCAGGGGAGAGTGAACAGGCAGAGGAAGAGCAAAGGCCAAGAGACCAAAGAGAGCCTAGAGGCTTGTACCTCAGTGTTGCTGAAAGGTGAGAGCCAAGGCTGGAGGATCTGACAGGGTCCAAACGGAGAAGATTCTAGCAGGCAGGTTGGGATGGGATGAGAGAAGGTTAGATTCCAGGAAGACAGTACCCCTTCCTGTCCTAGAGATGAGGCTGAGGACATCTCTGCTCCTAAAACCAGAGCCTATGGCTGGCACTGGGGAAAGGAAGGGATTGGATGCCCTCAGGGTTTGGCTTCTCAGCTGCTCTTTGCCCACTCTAGCCACGCTTATCTCACAATTCATGAACACACTGGACACAGGCCCTGACATGTCAAAACCTCAGAAGAAACTAGAAGGAGGGTCAAGGTTAGAGCCAAGCCTCCTTCATTCAGCAAAATCCTAGGCCGTATCTGCTGAATGCCAGGTTGGGGTGGGCTACAGCCCTCTAGAGCAACTGGGGCCCTGCTTGGGGAGCTGCCCATCAGTGGCAGGGAATCCCCAGTATCTGTAGAGGTTTGGGGAAGGAGAGCCCCCAAGTATGTGGATGAGGCAACTGTCACTTCTCACTGAGTGTTGGGGGCAGCTTCTTGCAAGAGGGGACACTTGTATTGGGTCATGAAAAATTCCTGGGTATGCTGGGTGGAGAAGGTGGAAGGGACAGTCCAGACAAGCTCAAAAGGCTAAAGGCCTGGGTTGGAAAGTTGTGTGTGATTTGCTTACAAAGCCCTTCCCACAAGCCACCTGGCTTCTTTACTATCTAGAGACATCAGGACTACCTCCCCGACCTCCTTTCCCATTTATCTGGTCACTCGAAGATCCAGGGAAGCCCTGTCTCCTCCTTAAGAGGTGACACTGAGGTGTCAGTGGAGACACACCCAGGCACCTGTTGCCTTGCAACCCATTGGCATCTGCCGTCCATACCTCTCAGCTCAGCTCCAAGGAACCCAAGGGATTCTTGGGATCAAAGGATGAAATCCCAAGCTCTCGGTGCCTTCTTAGGTGTCCTCCACTACCTCTCTGAAGAAGATTGGGCCAAGAGCTAATAGGGACACATTTATGTCACTACAGCCCAATATCTGTCCTGGTCAACCCACCTGCCTGCTTTCAGCCAGCTCTCTGATAGCCCAGGGCAGAAGTGCCAGGCACCGAGAAGGCCTGTTTCCCCTTCAGTGACCACACACCCAGGATAATGGCCTTCAAGCCAGCATGGGTTGGGCCCAGGAGAATGAACAGAGAATGAACCAGAACCCTTCGTATTAACCCAGCATCCTCAACAGGTGCTAAGTAAAGACCCAGACAACCCCAGGCATGGTGGTTCACGATGTAACCTTAGCCACTTGAGAGGCTGAGGTAGGAGGATCACAAGTTTAAAACTAGCCTGGGCACTTTAGTCAAATCAGTCTCCAAATAAAATTCTGAAAGGTTGGGGATGTAGCTCAGTAATAAAGCACTTGCCTGACATACACAGGCTTTGGCTTCAGCACCACCACCACCAAAAAAAAAGATTTGGGCTTATGGTTAGGTTGTAATCAATACAGATTGTTCACGAGAACCTAGGTTCAATCCCCAGCACCAAATGATGCCACTACTGCTAACCATGATAGTAACAGCTACCACCTCTGTGGGCCACCTGGCTGGGGGATGTAGTTGCCTCCAGTCCTTAAAGTAAGGTTTAAAAAAACCAAATGGGCCAGAGATTCAGTTCAGTGGTTCTGGCGCCGGCCTAGCAAGCGCAAGATCCTGAATTCCATCCCAGTAACCACATACAACAATGCTGGGCGTGGTGACTCATGCCTATAATCCCAGCATTTGGGAGGCAGAGGCAGGAAGATTGCTGAGTTAGAGGCTTGCCTGAGCTACATAATGAGCCTGAACTACAAAGCAAGACCCTGTCTCAAAAAAAATTAAGAAACAGGATCAGAGGCCTATGTAACCTCTGGGTTACAGGGACAGCGACAGTAAGACCCAGGGGTCCACCTTGGGTCTGTCCTTTCAAGTGCTGGGTCCACTGACTCCTCCAGCAAAGGTTTGCTGGTGGAGGCACTGAATCAGGCAGGGTTCAGGGGAAAACCAGGGCCCCACTATTGTTCCTGGAGTGATCAACTCCGTGGCCAGACCTGCAGGAGACCTGGGTCAAAGCCACACCAACCTAGTAACCTTAATAATGCAGGATTTACTATAAAAGTCACTTTCCAAGCCAGAGATTTAGCTCAGTGGTTCCAGTGCCTGCCTTGCAAATGCAAGGCCCTGAGTTCAAGCCCAGTAACCACATACAATGCTGGGCGTGGTGACTCATGCCCACCAGCAATCAATACCACATACCACAGTGCCGGGCATGGTGGCTCACACCTATAATCCCAGCACTCGGGAGGCAGAGGCAGGAGGATTGCTGAATTTGAGGCTTGCCTGGGCTACATAGTGAGCTGAGGGTCAGCCTGAACTACAAAGCGAGACCCTGTCTCAAAAAAATAAAACAAAACGAAACAAGTCACTTTCCACTTCCCAGTTACCAAAACCTTTATGGCAACAGTGTGACAATGGCAAGAGTACTATCTCCATGTTCCAGGTGAGCCTCCAAGGTGTGTGGATTTCCCAAACCCACCTAACTTGAATATGTAGAGCTAGGACTTGACCTGAGCTCATGCTCTGTGCTGCCATCTCCACACTCCCTCATCGCGTATAGAAGGTCCTTTGACAGTGACTACACATACCTGCCTGCTCCATGTCTCCAATCTCCGTCCAGACGTGCAGGGAACCAGCAGTTAGGATTATTATAGCCTTCTCTCCAACAGTCCCCTCAGTGAGAACCCGGTACTCACCAGGGCCCAAACATCTCTCCTAGAAATGGCTCTGGAGCCTCAGTGTCCAGTGTCAGGGGTCTCTTCTTTGAGCATCCATCTCCCGCTAGAAAAGCAGCCTAGGGCCAGGGATTTAGTTTAGTGGTTCCTGGCAAGCGCAAGGTCCCAAGTTTGATCCTCCTACCACATACTACAATGCCAGGTGTGGTGGCTCAAGCCTGTAATCCCAGCACTCAGGAGGCAGAGGCAGGAGGATTGCTGTGAGTTCGAGGCTTGCCTGGGCTATACATAGTGAGCTCAGGGGCAGCCTGAACTACAAAGTGAGACTCTGTCTCAAAAAAAAAAAAAAGAAGAAGAAGAAGAAAGAAAAAAACAGCCTATCCTGCCCTGCCTGACCTGATCATTTAGCTTTGGGAGGGACTGAGATGACAGTCACAGACGGCTTCCTAGAGGACATAGTTCCCACTGTGTTTGGAAGGATAAGCAGAAGTTTTCCAGTGGCAAAAATGCCAGTGGTTATTTCACTCCAGATTGGGGCATATCACCATTGGAACTGATTTCAGTCCTTGTTGGAGCTGCCTTGCCCTCAGGATCTAACTGGCAATATCCCTGGCTTTAGAGATAAAACAACTGAGGACCCGACAGGGGTCCATCCTGCCCAGAGCTGCCCAGTAGGTCAGGGGCAGAGCTTGGCCCCTTCCTAGGCCCTTTCCCCAAACTGTAGCCTAGCCCAGGGAAAGAGGGACAGGGGCAATAATAAATCTGTTTCCTGCCTCTAGTTTACCCTGTTACAAAGTGAAATGAATTTTGTTGCACATGTTTTCATTTCTTTGTAGTGCTAGGGATTGACTTACTCTATGCAAGTACTCTACTACTGCGCCACATCTCCGGCCCTTTAAAAATAAAATTCTTTTATGCTTTTGAAACAGGATCTCACTAAGTTAAGTTGCCCAACTGGATCTCAAATCTGCAATCCTTCCTGCCTCAGCCTCCCAGGCAGCTAGGCTTATTGGCATGTATCACCATGCCCAATTAAGAACTGAACTTTCGGGCCGGAGGGTTAGCTCAGTGGTTCCAGCACCTACCTCGCAAAGTGCAAGGTCCTGAGTTCGATCCCCGGTAACCACGTATAATGCTGGGTGTGGAGACTCACGCCCACCAACAATCAACACCGCATACTACAATGCTGGACGTGGTGGCTCACGCCTGTAATCCCAGCACTCGGGAGGTAGAGACAGGAGGATTGCTGAGTTTGCAGCGGCTTGCCTGGGCACCATAGTGAGCTCAGTGCCAGCCTGAACTACAAAGCGAGACCCTGTCTCAAAAAGCAAAAAAAAAGAACTGAACTTTAGTGGAGTATTTGCTGTGTGTTGAACATTTCATATAAGCATGGTGAGCCTAGCTGTCTTTTCTTGAGAAAATAGCAATAAATAGAGGCCCTGAGTATTCTCATTAGTTTGGGGTTCTCACAGTCCTGAAGGCAAGTCCTAGCCCACCTGCAGCCGCCTTCTTTCCTGAAGCTCTGCCTCTCAGGTGCCAGGGTACATTGCTCTGTCCTGCCCCTGCCAGAGGACCGGGAGGAAGTGGGTACCCCACGTGGACCTCCTAACACCGCCTCTGTCCTCATTCCTTCCAACAGAACCAGAGCTGGGGTCTGGGGCAGGCCCTGGCATGGGGACCCCTGGCCTTCTTCGGGGCAAGAGGGGAGGATACACAGCCAACTACCGGATCGTCACCCCGAGGAGCCGGAACGAGAGAGGATGAGGGCAGTGGTGGCCCCTCAGGGTGGACCACACCAGGCTTCCCTTTCCAGGCTGGACTTGGCCACCTGCTTCTAGAGGTCACCAGTTCCTATTTATTAATGTCCTCAGGGTCCCTCTGCCATTTAGGCCTTCAGGGTAGGCGGGTCTCGGTCCTGACACCTGTATGTACCTCAAACCCATCAGGGACTGGGGATTAAGAGAGAGGTAACAACCTAGGCAGGCTTACTCAGCCTCAGTCAGGGCCCTGGGCCTTTATTTCCCTCTGCAAAATGGGTGATACAGGCCTTCAGAGAGGGGCAGAGGTACCAGGCTTCTTGTGCCATCAGCAGCAAGGCTGAGAGGTACTGCCGTAGCCAAAAGCAGAGTTCTGCCTCCCCCTCGGTATGTGCAGGGGTGCTGGGGGCAGGGCAGTCTCCATCCTCCTCCTCAGGCAAACTTCGGGGAGCCCCCCTGTACAACGTCCTCTTCTTGTTTTCTGGTGCTAGGTTCTCACCCGAGGCAGGACAATGTTGAGAGGCTCTTTGGCTCAGTCCTGCCCCTCAAGCCTCCAGTCCCTCCCTAGTGTCCCACGTCAGGGTGGGGACACGGAGAAGAGGCTGCCTGCATGTGGGACAGACACTGGGAGGTAGATGTACACTAGCCAATAAAGGCCCCTATCTGAGTCCCGCCCAGCCTGGTCTCACTGTGTGCTCGGACTGGGGCAGCCCAGGAGGGCCCCTCTAAACTGAGGCCCACAGATGGGCAGACATCACTTGGAAACAAATGACGGAGCTTGTGGCTTCACAAAGGGTCCAGTCCAGCCCCAGGGCACACGGCTTCCTGGTGGAAAAGGCTGGAGGACAGAGGCTGGAGGCCCTGCCCGTGCAGGAGTGCCTTCCTCACAAGTGCTCGTTCGTTCCCGCTCGCTCGCTCGCTCACTCACCCCTGTGCCGACACAGACAGCAAGAACAAGTCCAAGGAGTCCCGGCTTTTATTTTCAACAAGTATCAAGACAGCAAGCCCATGGGGTTGGAGGTGCCCTGTACCCAATATGGCCTTCAGGAGACAGAACAGGGGCTCAGGCTATCTGCCCTCAGCAGGACCTGTGCCCTTGGCCTCTTCTAAGGGGGCCCGGGACCCTTTGGGTGGGCAGGTTCCCGGCCCCCTTCAGTTACTAAGGCCTGTGTGTCTACCTGCCCTCCAACCAGCAAGGACACGGCACCTTCTACATGGCCTGTAGCTGCCAGTGCCACCACGGCTTGTTCTGTGGGGAAACCCATGCGCTCCAGCTGCTGTAGCCTGTGGACAGAGTGGAGACAAAGAAAGTCAGGGCCACCACAGCCTCCATACTGGGGCACCATCCCCCGACCCGAGCTTACCGCAGTGAAGAAACGGAGGGCTTAGGCAGCCACAGTGGGCCCTGGGGCCCTTGGACTGGCCCATCCTGGAGTGAGGCCCGAATGCCCTCCTGCAGCATCTGCTCGTCCAGGGCCATCCACAGTGGGGTCCCAGGAGCGAAGGTGGACCTGGCCCAGGCCATATCCACCTCAGAGGAACCGTCCCAGGGGAGCTGCACAGGCCCCAGGCCTGGTGGGAGCCTGGCCAGATGTTCACGGTGGGACAATGGAGTAGGGAAAGCCAGGTCAGGGACAGCAGACCTGCAGGGACAGAACCAAAGATGCTTTGGCGCTCTGGGACTTTCGCCACCAGTGCGGGGGCCATGGTGTTCCCTCTCACCTCACTCCAGCGGGATGGGTGACAGGCAGATCGCCTAGGCTGCCTGGCGTGGGAAGGAGCCTCAGCGGCCAGCACTGGGCCAGGGCTCTGCACAGGACGCCCTGCTGCAATGTCTGTAGTCTCCGTTCCGAGAGCTCCAGCCACCGGAAGACCCCAGTGCTATCTGTCTGCCCAAGGCAGGGCAGCTGGTCAAGGAAAACTGAAACTAGCCAGGGGTTAGCGAGCACCACATACCAGGCCCCTTGCCAGGTGTGCCAGGCATTCCCTTGTGTCTTGCTACAGCCCTGAAGAAAAGTCTCACCACCCAGGTCAGCAGCAGAAGCTCAGGAAAGGGGAATCAACCTGAAGCTATTTGGCCAAGGAAGAAGAGCCAAATGTGCCTCCCCGCAAAATGTGGCTCTTTCTGCCCCCACCCACTCTGACCTGTGTGCCTGCGCAGGTCTCTGACTCTTCCAGGAAAAGTCCTGTTGCCTGCCTCCTACACTCCTCTAGGTGAACACACCCCCATTCCCTCAGGCCTAGGCAGCTGGTGTCCCCAGTCAGAAACAGACTTCTCTGCTGGAATACTGCAGAGGCCAGCTTGCTCTCTGGTGACACTGCGCTCCTCAACTGGTATTAACATCTTTGGAGAAACTCCCCATGTTGTATGCACCTGTACAACAGGCCATAGGTTGTCCTCTCAATTCTCAGAGAATTCTTGGCTTTTGTACTTTCTTTCTTCCTTTTTTTTTTTTAGTTTTTTGAGACAGGGTCTCACTTTGTAGTTCAGACTGGCCATGAACTTACTCTGTAGCCCTAACCTTACCCTCAAACTCACAGCAATCCTGCCTCTGCCTCCCAAGTGCTGGGATTACAGGTGTGAGTCACCACTCCCACCACTGTGGTATGTGGTTCTGGGGATCGAACTCGGGACCTTGCACTTGTCAGACAGACGCTGGAACCATTGAGCTAAATCCTCGACTTGGCCTCCCCATCCTCTCCCACTTCTTCACTCAAGCCTTTTCTCTCCCCGCCTTTATGGCAGGACTCAGATTAGTGCCTCTTCCTCCCTCCCACACTCTTCATGGACCCCTTTAAATTGAAAATGGCACTTCTCCCTGGCCAGGACACTCCAGTCCTCACTCAGAGTTGCTCCTGTGATGCTTCTGCGCAACCACCTGGCACTGCTAGGGCCTGCCCCTCCCGTGCCGCTTCTTTCCCAGACAGCCAAGGGGCCCAGCCATAGAACCCACACGGCTACACAGGCTCAAGACTCCAGCAAAGGATACAGGCCAGGCCAGCAAGGAGGCCACAAAGGAGCTGCAGGAAGTGTGGCTCAGAGCACAGCAAGAGAGTCAAGGCAAGCAGCAGCCAGGGCAACAGTCTTGGTGGCAGCAACCCCCAAAACCATTGGGGACAGTGACCCTGCCCTGCCAGCATGGCTAGGTGGACTGGCATGTATCCACAGCCACCCCTGGCACTAGACATCCCAAGGCCTGCCAGCAGCACTGCCAGCAGCCCGGTGGCCAGGGAGAGCAGGGTGGAGGCGTGCAGGAAGCGCAGGGTGCCCAGGTGGTACTCCTGCCACCAGCCCAGAGTGGGCAGCAGCAGCAGGCTCAGGAGCAGGCCTGGCAGGGTCACATGGCCTAAGGCATGGGTCAGCAGTCGGTGCACTGGGAGAGAAAAGAGGTTCATGTACCAGGTTGGGAACGGCGGTGGGGGGGATCATCACCTATCAGGGCCACCAGCTGGGTGAGCCTCCCCTCTCAGGAGCCAGTGTCCCTACTGGCAGCACATAATAACTAGTAGAGGGGACCAGGGGCTTCCAAACACTGTGGCGACCCCTCTGCCATGTTTATGGGACCCACTGCTCAGTCTGCTCATTAGTGACTAACTGCTAAGATCTCACTCTGTCCCAGGCACAGAGAAGGTGTGCTGCATTCATAGTTAGCAAATCCTTCACACCCAGCTAAGAACACAAATTCTGATGACATTGCCTGCATAAATCCTGGAGTCCCCCACACCCTAGTTTAGTGACTTTAAACAAATCCCTGGATCTGTCTGAGCATCATTTTTCTTTAAATGAAAACTGGAGCTGTTATTATTGGGAAACAGGCGTTTAGCTGGGGGTCACTCCTCAAACCCCCAGCGCCCCCTCCCCATCCTCATACTTAGCTTTCAGCCTGCCTTAGCCTCGCTTTATATGTCCAAGGAAGGCTATCAGAAGTACTAACCAAGGCTGGGGATTTAGCTCAGCAGTTCTGGTATCTGCCTGGCAAGCACAAGGTCCCGAGTTTTATCCGGTACCACATACTACAATGCATCCCAGCATCATAATGCTGGATATGGTGGCTCATCCTGTAATCCCAGCACTCAGGAGGCAGAGGCAGGAGGATTGCTGTGGGTTCAAGGCCTGCCTGGGCTATCTAGTGAGCTCAGGGCCAGCCTGAACTACAAAGTGAGACCTTGTTTCAAAAAAAAAGTGCTAACCAGGCCTGGTGGCACAGTCATGTAATCCCAGGATTCTGGGAAACCAAGGCAGGATTGCAAGTTCCAGCCAAACCTGGAAGACTTAGCAAGTCCTGTATATAACTCACTGTGAAGGCCCTGAGTCCAACCTCCAGTACTACTAAAAAAAAAAAAAAAAAAAAACCTCTTACACACGAGTTTCCATTGCACTGTACCATTCCATCTGCTCAGTCCTCTGCACTTCTTGGCTGTGCAGGAGGTGCTCATTTCTAAGGCTGACTCTCCTGTTTCCATCCCCCAAGGCACTGGGTCTCACCCCTACCAGACTGCTGCACAGTACATGCTGCTCCTACCAACTAGTCTTAGGTCCTACAAGTCTCTGGTCTCCTCCAAGGTCTGTGAGGCTGGCCCTCACCCTGCCAGGGATCCAGCAGCAGCTCTGGGGCAAGGGTGAGGCTAGGACCGGCTCCCACCAGCCACAGGCCGGTCATCAGCAGCATCAAGACAGAGGAGGCGAGAGGCAGCGCTGGGAATAGTAGGCCAGGCGGCTCCCTGGCATGCATGATTTGATTGAGGATGGTCAAGGGTGGTCCTGGGACTGTGTGCTGCTGGTGAAAGAAAACACCAATAGTTATTATTGCAGTTTTATTTCATTGTCTCCCTGAGCTACTTTACCAATAGCCTCATTTGACAGAAGTAGAAGCAGTCTGGAGAGACAGCTCAGCCACAGTGGTTAGACCCCAACTCGTGTGCTCATTACTGATCTGCCCATTGTGAGGATGGGGATAGGGCAGATCCAGAGTCCTGAGTCCAGCTGGATGCTAAAGAACAGTCTCAGGAGGTGTAGACCAGGAAAATTGAACTGGCATGTCGAACAGGCACAACTTCTAGGGCAGTGGTGGCAAATCTGTTTCATGCGTGCCACAGCAGGCATGCAGAGCTCTGTCTGTCTTCACGTAAACCAAATCTGAGTTGTTTTTAAACTAAAACTTCAGTATTCAGGTTTAACTGCAGTGTTGATTTTGGTTTTGGGTTGTAGTTTGGGTACTCAGTCCCTGAAAGCTTAACCATCACTGCCCTAGGGCTAATTCAGGGCCCTCTCTAGCCACCTTCTCCCTTCCCTGAGGCTGCCCTCTCTACCTCCTCCCAGCCACTCTGCTCAGCAGACTAGACCAAGGCTCTAGGCGCCAAAGCCTGGCAGTGGGCAAGCAGATTAGAGAGGGGGTGGGGTACGAGGGCTGGGAGAGGGCAAGCAGGAGTCCAGTATCTGAGGTCTTCCTCCTTAAGACTTGAGCAAAGCCCCTGGCCCTAACCTCCCCTTTCACAGTAAAGTTCTAGTATCCCATTTCTTTCTGCTGTATGTGCCTAGGTAGGGTTCTCAAATTCTGAGCCTTTCGTTTCTCATCAATGAACTAAGAATTAAGCAATGTTTTGCTCAAAGGATGATGAGAAAAAGGAATAGGCTAAAGCAGGCCCCAGCCCACAGCTCCTGCTCAGGAAATTGTAACCACCCTACCAACTGTGGGAGGCATTTGTAGCCATCACCTGGCCCACTCACCGAGAGAAAGCCTCAATGTACAGATGGCTGCCCAAGACTAGCTGCTTGAAGGCTCCCAGTGTAGCCATTCCCTGCCCACAAAGCAAGGCTTTTCCTTCTCTGTGCTCCTTCACATCCAGCCTCTCTTCCAGGCTATAGCCCCCTTCACCCCTGGCCAGGCCTCTCTGTCCCAGACATCCTGCCACACTGCATAAAGCAGGTCTCAGCAAAATAAAGATGTTTCCATCTCAAAGGCTTCCTGTGTGTCTGCCTGTTTCCTGCAGGAAAAATGTGGGGATCTACTCTGCCTACAAGGTCTTTCATTTCTCCAGAAAACACCTACTCGTTCTTTGAAGCCCAACTCTGATGGCTCCTTCTTGTCCCCTTCCCACATCATAGATTGCATCTTTTGAGAAGAGTTGGCCAGTCTCAGTTGGCACTTAGTGTGAGTTCCTGGGAAAGGGGTACTTCTCTTATCACCAAATTCCCCAGCACATAGCCGATGATTTTTATGTGTTCACTTACAGAAAGCCACTGTTTCAGCTCTTGGTTTAGCTCAGGAAGTTGGGGTGAGCCCTGTCCTGTACTGGGCCTGCGCACCCATTTATGCAGCTAAGCTGAGGTTCAGCAAAGTGGGCAGGGACCAACCTTGCTGGGGCCGATACCCGCTGCAAGCTTCCTCTTGCAACCTCACTGAACCACTCCCACTCCCCACTCCCACTCCCACTCCCCACTCCGACCCCGTGCACCTTAGCAAGGGTGAAGGATTCACCCACAGACACAGAACGGTGCCTTGAGTCCTTGAATTTATAAATGAGCTGTGCACCATCAGGCCCCCGTCTCCCTTTCGGGGAAGCCAGGAATACAAAATAGGAAGTCAAGGACAGGAAGACTTCGGAGCGAATGAGGGGGAGGGGTCCAGGGTCTAGGTCGAATTCAACTTTGTGACTTTGGGGAAAGTACTCGATTTTCTTGGGCCTCAGTTTCCACTTCTGTTAAAACAAGGATACTGTACAAGAGATGGGTGATTAAAGGGTTTTCTCAACCCCGACCGTTACACGGTGTGTTGAGGGGTGAGTCCTCGGGACCTGGCGCGGCGTTCAGGGCCTCCCACCCAACCGACTGGACTAGGCCCCAACCTCCGCCGGCCCGGGCACGCGTCCAAGATACTCACTGCGGAGCATGCCCACCGCCTCGGAAGGCCAGGTGGGGCCCCCCGCTGGGAGTCGGCACTCAGGTCGGGCAATAAGGTGCCCAAACCCACCGCGCGCAAACGCGGGCGCGTGATCTCTTCCAACTAGCACACCCCCACCCCACCCCAGTTGCCCGCCGATTAGTCAGCAGTTGTTCTGGGGCCGGGTCCCTTCCCCCAGCTCTCCCGCCAGCCTCCGTTTTCTTCCAGGACAGACTCTTCAGAGACGATCCCTAGAGCTAGCGGACGTAACCATTCGGAACGACCCAGCTTTGTGCGGCGAATCGCTTCAATTCGATGCTGACACCCACTCAGCGGCGCTGCGGCCCTTTCTAGGCTATTTTGTTCCACCCATCACGTCCGGCAAGCTTTAAAAAGGATTGGAACAACACTTTCTGGAGTGAAGAATGAGAAATTGATGGTTCGTCCCTCCTTCCTCCACCCCCCGTGGCCTGAACCAATGGTAGCGCCCGAGGTTGCGGGTTTCGGGCCTGCGCAGTGCGACGCTTAGAAGGAAAGCGAGAGGGTGACGGACGTTGAGAGAACGAGGAGGAAGGAGAGAAAATGGCGTCCACGGGTGAGTGTGATGGAACTGCTGTCGGGCCGGCAATGGCCGGGATCCCCGAACCTGGAAGATGCTCGTTTCTGGGTGTGGTCAGGATAATTGATATAGGCTGTACAGAAAGGTTGGAGGTACCTGCTGTGGCCCGACGGGCTTGGGGGGGCCTCCCGCTGTCCCCTCCCCTCCCCCACCGGGCGGGCCGGTTCTGGAACCTTCCGGCGCGCGGGGGGCTTGCGCTGGCGGGGCGCTCGGGCCCTGCCTTGGTCTCCATTGTGTGGTGTTTGTCGGCCCCCGCGCTCCCGGCCGCCCGCCACGTGGGCGGGGCCTGTGGCCTCTGAGGTCCCGCGTGAAGCTGGGACGCGGCCTGGCCTCGAGCCAGTCACCCCGAAAGCAGAGGGTTGCCCGTGAGGTGGCTGGAAAAGCTGCAGCCCTGCTGCCCTTGGTGGTTCTCTACTCCCCAGGGCAAGCGGTCCGGGCCCAAGGGCGACTCTTCCCTCAGGGAGAATTCTGGGGGCAAGAAAGACAAATCCTATCGCGGATCTCTGTGGTGCGGGGCTCCAGCTTCTGAGCAGAAGTCCAGTCATCTTTCAGGCCCCAAACCCAACTAATAGCGACCTGGCCTTAAGATCTGCTGCCCTTACCCCCATGCACCCAAAAGAGCAATTAAGTGATTTCTGAGCGCCCTTTTTCTGTAAACACAGTTGTATAAGAAGGCAGCCCTAGATCTGGAGGCCAGAAATTCTTGTCTCTTTAACGTAGGAAGAAAAGATTTTAAAATCTCAAACTTTCATATGAACCGTGGTTAAGCCATCGCCTGGCACATTTATATTTGCCTGCGTTGGGCTACATGGTTGTTTATTTAGTGGACCCGTAGAGGCTAGGAAAAGCAGGCCCACAGTGGTCTTCAAAAGAAATCCCAGTGTGGAAACTCAAGAATGTGATGGATAAAGTGATCCTTACCGCCTACAGCGTTTGAAAGTACTGTAGAGCCTAACTTTCACCTGCAGTTTGGTGCACTTCAGCGGGCATTGTTGATGGGGTGGCGCTCTTTTGCCTTGGGGGGTTATTCCTAGACCAGCCTGGCTCCGTGCTTTGGAGGCTTTAGGAGAAAATGAAAAGGAAGACAGGGAAAGCTCTGGGTCCTTCAGAATTTTAATTCGTAAAGACCTCAGGATCTAACAACTGAAAGACCGTTTTAAGAAGTCTCCATTTGGGTGGTCAGTAAACAGGTGAGTGTTGGCTCTTGGTGCTGGACTGCCAGGAATGCTCCTAAAAGAAAACGCTCTGGAGATACTACAGTCATCCTGTGCCCTTTCCACCTTCACCTTGCCTGTTACATACAGCCTGAGAAGACAGTGTTCACATTGAAATTTTTTGTGTTGGCTGGACATGACTTTTCAGTTGTCTTTGCTTAAACTCTCTTTGCTGGTAATCTAAGTGTGGTTAAAAGAGGCACAGTATTAGGCACCGCTGGAAGATCCTTAGTCACATATATTATCAGAATCTTAATTTGTTTGCTTTCCTGCAAAATGTAAGAGAATAGACTTTTTAAAAATTTCTTAAGCCTCTCTGGTCTTAACAGCAAAGCATTTTATTCCCACAAAGTTACCCATGCTGACTTTAATGCAATATGTTGTCTGACATCCTAAATCTTACCACTTAGAAATTGACTGACCTAAAATTCTTAAGTTGCTGCCTTGAGTAATGTGAACATTTTTCCTCTGTCTCGCCTGTAATCATGTAGAAAGGTACCCACATGATGGAGCTTATGTCCAGCTTACACAATTACAATGCAAACTCCAAAGAGCCACTATTCAGGCCAAGCAATAGAATGATTTGTCTCTCTAGCCTGTGCTGTTTCTAGTGAAGTTTTTAACGTCACGTTTGGAAATTAGTAAACAATTGGTTAAATGACCTGAACAGTGTGTATTTATAGTTTGAAAATGTATACGGTTTGTGTGTTGTAGGTAAATTCTAGTGAAAAAAATTTCTCCCTCAACCCTACCAGTGCAGGCCAAATCTGGTTTCACACTAACCTGTGATCATTAGCCACCCTGTATTACTTTGTGTTTTATATAACTGCTCTTGTGTAAGTCTTCTCACAAATGTTGAATTTACGTGTCAGTGATTTTAAATAATTTTTCGTACGGAAACTGGTAGCATGTTGGTTGAAATCTTTGGTTTTGGTGTTTCATTGTGTGTTGTGTGAATGCCAAGTTGCATTTAATGTGGAGAAGGGTTGTTTGCAGTGCATTGCTCTTGAACCCAGGCCATTGGGCATGCTGATCAAATCTACTGTCTACTATTGGAGTACATCCCCAGCCCACACATTTATTACACATCTACCTGCCATTGCCTCCGTGTTGAGGATTAAATCAAGGGCCTTAACAAACTGAGCAACATCCTCAGGCCATTTTTTATTTTGAGATCAGATGTTACTAAGTTGCCCAGGCTGCCCTTGGACATGAGATCTTTCTGTATCAGCCTCCCAGAGTTCTGGGATTATGGCCATGCACCACCACATCTGGCTACTTCTAATTTTTATGTGTCATAAAAGCTATGACTTGTTACTGAAAATGCTTCAGGATTGACTTGAATGGATTGATTCGCCCCCCCCATTTTAGATATACTTTCAGCAGTTGACTTATATTGTTGATTCAGGGTTGTGAGCTAAGATTGTACAGATGAAGGAAAGTAGGTGAAGTAACCAAAACACAAACCAACTTATGAGAGATGGAACTCAGCCACAAAGTCTGAGGCCCACGCAAGAAATTGTGTGGCAAGCTTTGGATTGCAAGCCAGGGGGTTCTACCCCTCCAAGAATTGAGATGTCAACAATTGCTTTTGGGTGAGGGATTCTTCTGACCCTTTCTGACTAGAAAAGAAAGCACTCTTGTTCTGTTTTAATGGCAGTACTGTATTCAAACATTGAGCAAGATATGTATTCATGTACAGAGGAAATAATTAGGCAGGCTTTCTAAAAATAATTAACTGCCTTTAAAAAAAAATCTTAAGGGGCCGGAGGGTTAGCTCAGTGGTTCCAGCGCCTGCCTCGCAAGCACAACGTCCTGAGTTCAATCCCTGGTAATCACATACAATGCTGGGTGTGGAGATTCATGCCCACCAACAATCAATACCACATACCACAGTGTGGGGCGTGGTGGCTCACGCCTGTAATCCCAGCACTCAGGAGGCAGAGGCAGGAGGATTGCTGAGTTCGAGGTTTGCCTAGGCTACATAATGAGCTCAGAGCCAGCCTGAACTACAAAGCTAGACCCTGTCTCCTAAAAAAAAAAAAAAAATCTTAAAAACTTCTGTAACTTTAATTCAGTAGTGCTGTGAAAATATCTCAGCTATTTTCCTTTTTCCCACTGTTTATAGCTGCCTTAATCAATTTTCAGTAACTTTCAATATATGTTGTAAAAAGTTACAGCAGTTTGTGTAGAGCAAAGAAAATTTGTGAATTTTTTAAAGTTCAAATCATTTTGCATTTGTTTCCAGATATCTAGCTTTTTAGTTACTGTACAAATGTAGTCCCGAATCAGCAGACTCTTTAGAACTTTAGATTGTAATGACTGTCCTCTTGTTTTTTCCCCATTCCATTTCAGTGTCACTGTGCTGGAGCATTTTGGTTGATCTTAGCAATAAAGTGAGGCAATGCTAGAAAAACTCATTTTTGAGGTGATAAAACACTAGTGTAGTCAGTCTGATATGGAACATTGTAATATTGTGGCATAGCTTCTTTTTATATGAACTTAAAGCTTCTGATACTGTTGTAGGGTCTTGTTGCCCATTAGCCTTAGGATGATGATCTTATATTTAAAGTGATAGCCCGTGGTTAAAGTGAGCTATGGTCATGGGAACACAGCAGAATAATCCTGCCAAGTCAGCTGATTTTGGCCTCCTTAGCTAGCATTATATTCATATTAAACTTTCAGGGTTTAACTATCTTCTTCGACCTAATTTGTTTGGTTTGGTGTTGAAAGATCAGAGGTTTTTTGGACTGTGTCAGCCTCCAAGTAGTTTAAAGCATTCTTCTTGCTACCTAAATTCCTTCTGCATTCTCTTTACTAACTTTATACTTTTTTCCTTGTTTCCTCCAGATTATAGTACCTACAGCCAAGCTGCAGCCCAACAGGGGTAAGTCAGTCTTTTACAAGAAACGTTGTCTGTGATTAATGTTTTTAGAGTATGGAGCCTCATACAGTGGTAGTTGCAGTTGTAGTAATGGTATCAAAATGTTCTGTATTCAGTTCTTGCTTTTAATTTTTTTGCAGCTACAGTGCTTACACCGCCCAGCCAACTCAAGGATATGCACAGAACACCCAGGTAATCTTATATAGAGTAATAAAGTGTAGCTGTATCTCCAGGTAAAATGTTTGTTAGCCATTAAAACAATGACTAGAAAAGATCTTTATCAAAATTAGGTATGAGTAATATTTTGTGTGTAATAATTAAAAATCCAGGGATTTACAGTGAATTACAAAGGGCTTCATTCTGCCATCTTAAATGAAACTGTACTAAAGTGGGAGGTTGGCTTTTTATAAATTTTTAGACTATTATTTCTCCATTTGCCCCTTCCCATACTTGGTCTTTGTGTGTTTTATTATGTTTGAATTTACTTAATCATCATAATATTGCAAGGAAAATGATTATATGATTGTTTTGTAGATAAGATCATTGCAGTGCATAGGAACTATATAACTTGGCAGTGATTACAGCACAAGTAGCAGGATCAGTTGTAAGAAACGTTGCTGCCTTGCTGAGGAGCTCCCAAACTTTCTAGTACATGAGTTTGTGATTAAAAACCTAGGACACGGGGGGGGGGGGTGTTTAGCTCTGTGGTTCCAGTGTCTGCCTAGCAAGTGCAAGGTCCTAAGTTCTATCCTGGTACTACACATCACAATACCAGAAGTGGTGGCTCACGCCTATAATCCCAGC